>JAQQPU010000748.1:76504-99476 GCA_029168905.1 Artemia sp. Kazakhstan ARC1039 | reverse complement strand
CCATGGGATCGATGCAGATACAGTTCATACAGGGACTTGATGTTTTCAACATTATTGAACCAAACTCTTGGCTGATCATTGACGATCTGGCTGAATCCATTGAACAATGGTCCCAGCAAATGTTGCAATTGTTCACTGTTCGCTCTCATCATGAACAGATTTCCGTTACTCTGGTTCTACACAATCTCTTTCATCAGAGCAAATGTATGCGAACACTTGCTTTGAACTGTACCTACTATATCATCTACAGAGTTGTTCGTGATTCTAGCTCGCTAATAACCCTCAATAAACAAATCTATCCAGGTGCCCCTAAATTTCTACTCTCAGCATACAATCAGGCAACTAATAAACCTCACGGTTATATCCTGCTGGATCTTAATCAAAATACACCCGAGGATCTGCGTGTAGTCACAGATATTTTCGACAATGAAATTACAGTATATCTCCCGGTGAACACTAAAAAGACCTATTAGTCGCTATCATGACACTGAAGAAACTACATGAAAATAGACACTTGTTTTCAGTTCTAAGCACTTCAAAACCTCAGCTTAGAAAAGCAATACTCAAACATGGTATTGACAATGATTTCATTAATCTAATATCTGAACTTTGTTTAAATTTGACCGAGGGTAATGTTCAACTACCAGAAGTAGTTAAGCAACAGGCAAAGCAACATCGTTCCATTGTACGTACATTGGCCTCTAAAAAGAAAGGAAAGAATTTTAAAAGGAAACGACTTCTTCAGGCGGGCGGTAGCTTTTTCACGCTTTTACTGCCAATAATTGCAGGACTTGTAAACAGTTTTCTCTAGATGGCAAAACCCTATAAATTGACTCCAATAGAACTCGCTCTCTCACCCGTCGAACACTTTGAGGACAATCTGAGTAAATTCCTCGACAATGAAACTATTGATGATGATAAAAAACTGATTTTACTTCAAGATGCACTTCGCCGAGTGGACAAACACTATCGATCAAAGCCCACTGCTGCTGCTGATCCCAAAAAAGAATCATCTCCTCAAGAGTCTCCTGCTGCTGCTGCTGGAACACAATTAAAGAAGGAGGAATTGGATTCAATTGTATTGAAAATTGGAAATCTAATGCCCCACTCATATCGTGAACAAAGTAAACGACTCCTAACCTATCTCTTGGAAAGTGGTGAAATTCAAGTTGAGAGCAATGGGGAAAGGATTATAATTCAGGGCAAGAGCTATAATCTACTTGATTTAATGTATGACATGGTTACAAATCGTAAAGGACTATTATCATTTGACACTCATCTATACAACTTTCTAAATACATTAAACTTCCCCAAAAGTCTTATTGGCAATAGACAAATTCTAAAAAAATTAAATGAACGTGCATCATCAACATTAAAAGATGAACTTGAAGCAGAAGAAGATTTTAAATCAATTTTGGAAAATACTAGCACACCACTGATAGCTAGACAAAAGCGAAGACGTATCAAGTCAACGTCTCCGCCACCAGAAGCAGCAGCAGCCAGTATACAAAAGGGTAGCGGACGTTACACAACGTGTTTACGTTCGAAATGGCTGAAGTTCTGAAAGGTGTTTATGAAAATATTGGCGAGGCGGGGAGTTTAAGTTCCCCCGCAACTCTTTCCAAAGTCACGGGTGTTCGCACTAAAAGAGTACAAGACTATCTACAAAATGAACCAAGTTACACTCTGCATAGAAATCATAGACTTCGTGCCAATCAATATCGAAAAACTAAAGCCTTTTACCCATTGGATATAATGCAAGCAGATCTCCTGACTCTAGATGAGCTTCAAAGACGTCACAATACACCGTACAAGTACATTCTACTTGCAATCAGTGTTTTTAGTCGCTATGCATATGCAATTCCATTGCGATCAAAGAGAGGTGTTGAAGTTGCTCAGGCCATTGAAAGTATTCTCGAAAAGGATTCATATAAAAAAATTCAAACGGATCGTGGTAGTGAATTTGTTAATCCTCATGTTGCAAAAGTACTAGAGAAATATAGTACACTGCTATATCATAGTCACAGTCCTATAAAGGCTGCATTGGCCGAACGATTGATAAGAACTATTCGACTTTTAATTTCAAGATATTGTACATTGAAAAATACGCCGGCTTTTATTCATGATCTAGATAAAATCATGTTGATTTATAATCAACGACCTCATCGATCATTGTCCAACTCTACACCAACGGAAGTTCATCATTCGGATCATAATACAATTGACACCTTTCTTAAACAATATTCCAATGAATCAAAGGCCAAGAAGAAAAATAAATTCAAGGTTGGTGATACGGTTCGAATTAATAGAACAACTAATGTTTTTGAAAAGGGGAATTACTTGTGGTCCACTGAACTTTTTAAAGTGGCAAAAATCCTAGACACTAAACCCATAACTTATCGCCTGCGTGATACCAAAGATGAAGAGATTCTCGGCGGCTTTTATGACTATGAATTGCAAAAAGTTAAAAATGCTAGTGAAATCTATCAAATTGAAAAGATATTAAAGACACGTACTCGCGGGGGTAAGAAACAGTTACTTGTTCGCTGGCTAGGATACAACTCTGATTTTGATTCTTGGATTGGTGTTGAAGATATTGACAATGCCCAATGATTTCTATGTAACTTTCATGTCCAACGTTTCCGATCCTCTCTACAATGACTTGAATACGACAAGTGATTTTTGGACAAAACTCTCACCCGCCATCAAATTTGACGGTGCATATGAAGTGGCCCTTGTCGACTGTATTCTCAAAAATACCTATGACATCCTGAGAAAGGATCGTAAATATGAAATAAAAATTAGACCGTTTGAATTCGGTGATGAAGGTGCAATGGCAACTTTTGACTCTAATCAGTACCCTATTGCTAACATCCCCTACAGGGAATACAATAACATGCATGAACTGTGTCGAGTTATCAACAAAAAAATTGCAAGTCGAAAAAAAGGTGGTTTCACTTTCAATTACTCGACGGAACAAAGGAGAATTTATATTACCAATCCATTTGAGAATGAAAGAATTTTCCTCAATGAGAATTTACGTGAGGTTCTTGGTTTTAAAAAACGTATTATTAAGACAGAAAATTTCAGTGGTAGTGACCATGTTATCTATGCAGACTATGCACCCAGCTTCTCCACGGACACTTGTATATTTCTCTACGCTTCATTTGTGGAAACATCTCGGGTTGGTAATTCAAATGTTCCCCTCCTACGAGTTCTTGAACGAAAAACCAATCAAGAACATGTTCACCACTACAATATAAAGCATCTTCAGTATATTCCCGTAAACACTTCCTATTTGGAACTCTGTCAGTTAACACTAAGAACTGAATTAGGTGATCCAATAGCAATTTCAAAAGGCCTAGCAGTGATTACATGTCATTTTCGACCTATTGTCAACGACAAAGACGGTACAATCACCTAAAAAATGAACAATAGAAGAATTCCATTTGTCTGTCCCGATATTGACTGTTATGTTGATGCTTTGAGTCCACGTCAAATAGGCAATGGATTGGACTACTACAAGGGGCGTACTACAATGTCTGGCTATGGTCTTGGTAGCTGGTTTGCTAAGCTATTTCGTTCTGCACTACCCCTTGCCAGAAAATATCTTGTACCTGCTGCATCAAATTTTGCTGCCTCCACACTACAGGACTGGGGGTCGGGCAAGAATTTCAAGGAGAGTGTTAAAGAAAATATTAGATCTTCAGCAAGAGCCGTTGGCGAACAATTAAAATCTCGACAAAATGGGGAGGGATTGAAAAGGATGCGTTCGCGTCATTCACTCATCAGTCTCCACCCAGGCAGGAAGCAAAGGACATCAACAAGGACTTTGAGAAATAAAACAACGAAGGCCAATAAGCAGCAGCAGAAGAAGAAGAAGAAAAAGATTGTTAGATCAAAGAAGGATTTCTTCTCTTAAGATGACTTATCTCCCCCACAAGGAATCATATCCATCAATCACTTCCTCATTGAATCTATTCAATGCTGAAAATGTTGATGTCAGTGTCAAGTATGGCTACTATGAACAATTTCACCCTCAACAACCCCTCTCGGAAAATATACACTTTCAAATATTTTCCAATGAAGACTATTTCATTGATTTGTCGTCAACATTTATTGATTTAAATGTTGTGGTGAAGAAAAAGTCAGATAATACAACTCCAAATGCCGGCGATGGTCTCTCCTATGAAAACTGTATTCTACACAACCTATTCAAACAAATTAATGTATTTATTAATGGGACATTGGTGAGCACTAGCAATAATTTATCCAACTATGCAAGCTACATACAATTTATGATGATGACACCAAAGGTGTACAAGGAGATGAGAGGACAATCATTGGGCTATGAATATCGAACAGGTGTTGATACTGACGGTGAGTTGACTACTGCAGTGACCCAGGAGTATCATCTAGTTGGAAAATTAAATCATGAGATATTCAATATATTCCAATGGCTACCCCCCAATGTCAAGATTGACATAAAGTTACAGATGGCCCCATCGAATTTCATTCTGAGAAAAACACTTCCTGCAGCACCCGATGCAAATGTTATTATCACATAGGCAATTCTCCACGTCCGAAAACAACAAGTTATGAGCTCTGTTGCATTGGCAGTGGAAAAGCTAAGAGCCAATGGTAACAACATTAAACTTCTTGTCCCCCATACAATCACCAATCAACGTCACATTGCCACCGGTTCTCGTAGCTATAGCGATTCATCGTTTATCAATGGAGAAATCCCATCAAAATTGGCTTTGGCCTTTGTGAAGAGTGGCAGTGCCGTTGGATCCTGGACTGAATCCCCCCATGATTTTAATTTTTTCGGTCTATCTAGTCTTGTGTGCAAAGTGAATGGTATTCCACTGTACACTCTATCTTTTGATAAAAAATCCTATAGAACTCTGTACGAGTTGACCATGCAATCCCTAGATCATGACTCTCAACTATTTGAAAATGGAATAACCGAATCAATGTTTTCAAAAAATCATGGAGTTATTGTTTTGGACTTGTCAGGCACACAGGATATGAGCATAGTACGAACTGGGAATGTACGTTTAGAGTGTACATTTGCCGATGCTCTGACTGAGAGTATCACGCTAATATCACTGAGTCAATTTGAAACCTATTGGGAAATCACACCCGACGGCAGTGTTCTACTAGACCTTGCACCATGAACACAAATCAAATAATCAATGTATTTAGTATGGATCCATACATGTCCCAATACAAGTCCTATTGCATACCCTCGGACTTCATTGAAAAAATTCCAAGTGTTAACAATACCCTAATCATTGTTAATAGCAGTCCATCGACTTTGAAGACCGGTCATTGGCTATGCATCTTTCAAACAGCGAAGAATATTGAATTTTTTGATCCTCTTGGCCTATCGTATAAATTCTACGTTCCATACATCAGCAACTTTATTGAAAGCAGTGGGAAAACCATTATTCAAAATCAACGAAGAGTACAGGATTTAACGACTAAGACATGTGGCTTTCATGCACTACTCTTTTTCATGTTCAGATGTCGTGGCTACACCTACAAGCAGTTTCTCAACATCTACGTTGACTTACCTCAATTTAACGACTTTCTAGTGGAGAATATACTTACAAGTGTATTTAATATTGATTTTAGAGCCCTAAGAATAAAATGTTCCAAAGATGTATGTGAAATTGTTTATTAATAAAAAAAAAATTATATACATGATAAAACGACTTTTCTACTCTTTAGATTTCATCCACTACTAGGTATTTGTCAACAACAACTAGTGCAGGTAGATTATTTGAATTCACAGTGTACTGATTCTGATGTACTGCAATGTCAGGGTCACATTTTCTACAGTAGAGTGTGACTTCACTCTTGTCATATCTCTTTGTATAGTCAATGATACTATTCGCATTCATTCTATAGAATTCACATGTTTCAATTTGTGTATTTGAAGCAATTTCACAAACAGTGTCCTCAAGTGTCGAATCACATTATGTCACTGCCAAATAAAAATCAGTGGGCTTATAATCAAAACACCCATTGTCTTCACAACAATGACGTAGAAACCATATTCTCTTGTTGTTCCAACAGTTGAATCGTTGACCTGGTTCCTCCTCCCAGAACAATCTAAAACCACGACGATACCAATCTCGTAGCAATAAACTAAAATCCCGGTTAGGATTCTTTCCAATCATACCGGGATATGTACTCTCCCACTGCTTACATTTTTCATAATGACAATTGGAGCATAGGTGACCTCTAGGATGAGAGTCACACACCTCTTCAAGACAGGAATTACAACCTTTAATTTGTACAGCATATCCTCTATGCAATTTACACGGGTTGCATAATCTACACTTTTCATCAT
This sequence comes from Artemia sp. Kazakhstan ARC1039, assembly GCA_029168905.1. Classification (NCBI taxonomy): domain Eukaryota; kingdom Metazoa; phylum Arthropoda; class Branchiopoda; order Anostraca; family Artemiidae; genus Artemia; species Artemia sp. Kazakhstan ARC1039. The sequence continues at coordinate 93,115 of JAQQPU010000748.1, read as the reverse complement.
ACTCCTCAATCATTGTGCAATTCTCACATGATGACCAACTGCCCAGTGAGTACATACATAGTGGACATGTATGAAACATTTTGTCATGTGTTGACGCTCTCACTGCCACAATGAAACTGAGCTAGCAACATCAAAAAATTGTCTGAGATAGAGAGAGAGAGGAGTAAATCATCCTTGAGCACCATCTTTCTTATGAAAAAAAAAGTCCTAAATTTCTAAAAACTAATGTTTAAAAGCATATCCACAATATCATTTTGCTGTGTCGTGATCAATATATCAATAAATTGTGTAAATGCATTTGGACCACGATGTAGAAGCTTCATACAATAGTCTAATGATGGAGAATCAGTTTTCATTATATCGACAAGCATTCCCCGAGAAAATATCTTCCTTTGAATAGACAACTCTAGAAAATCATCATCTAGAATCAAACGTTTTTCCATAAGAATTAGATTCCTCATGATTCGATCTTTCTCGAATCTATCCATTTTTTAGAGTCCTAACTCTCTCACAACCAACTTCAGACTAATCAGAATCTCGTTTTGTACTCTAAAAACAATATACGCTTGTCTACTTTAGAAAAAAAGAAAAAATACCATTGATTTAGAAACAGTTTTATTGAACATAATTACAATAATAATATTCACTGATGCATTTTGTTCTCATCAATATATTTCGATAGGACATCTAACGCTGACCGAAGTTTATTTATATGGAGAATATTTACTTTTCCAGCAAAACACAGCTGTTCCTCCTGCCTAAATTTGCTTAATGATATCACGTATCTAGCATACATAGTGTCCCATTCAAGACATAGTCTACAACCAGCAGTTATTTCCACAGCTACATTAGGTACTCGTATATCGTTGCTGCTGCTGCTGTCGGTTCCATCATTAATCTCCAATAGTGTAAATGCACCACTCATTTTTTTTCTCCACTAATATCCTCTCAAATAAAAACTATTCTCTTTGAATCCAATTCTCTTACTAATATGAATTGTAGTGAAAACCATTCCTTTTATTCAAATCCTAATCACCAATCAAGTTATACTCGTTCCTCTTGGCAAAGAGTGTGATGACCTGTAGATAGGACTACTAGAAAAAACCTGTTTGGTACGGGGGCGTTGTAGAATAACATGGTATTTGCTATAGCTTCCATAGAAGAATAAGTTAAGATACTACTAATAAGTAGCACCCTCCAAATGAGTCATCATTGTTTGCTACTCAGAAAAATGGAGGTATCCCCAGGGAATAAATATAATGTTGAAGGGTCCCAATGACCTGTAATCAACAGTTGTGTAGTTTATGGGTATCTTTGTGGGTTTGTACTGGGTTTTGCACTACATTTTGTTGGCGTCAAAGATTATGAATACATTGTTTTTTAACGTAATATTTCTTTATTCTTCACTTTCATTTTTGACTCGTTCTGATTTTTGATGTCGCGTGTCTTCTAACAGAACAATTGTTTGTTCTTCACTCCATTTTTGACATGTTCCGATACTCGCTTTTTCGCTATCGCTTGTAATTTCTGGTGCCGCTTATCTTCTAGCGGCATATTTCTTTGTTCACGCTGTGGCATATCTTTATCCACATATTTCTCTGTTCTTTGCTTCCATTTTTAATTAGTTCTACTCCTCGTTGTCGTATGTCTTGTGACATATTTCTTTTTTCTTCCCTTTTGTTTTTGATTCGTTTTAATTCCTGCTGTCGCTCATCTTCGGATGTTTCTTTGTTCTTCACATTTGTTATTGACTCGTTGTAATTGTCGGTGATGGAAGTATTCTGACTGTATATTTCTTTGCTTTTCAGTTTTGTTTATCATTACTTTCGACACTTTTTAATACCCTTTACGTTAGCTGCTCGGATTGGTCTTGTCACATTTGATTTTCTAGGTTGTATTCTATGCATTTTTCACTTTTGTTTTTGACTCGTATTGATTCTTGGTGCCACTTATCTTCAAACTGGATGTTTCTTTGTTCTTCAATTTTGTTTTTGACTCGTTGTAATTGTCATTGATGCACATTTTAACTATATATTTCTTTGTTCTTCATTTTCATTTATCATTACTTTTGACATTTTTTCAATACCCTTTACCTTAGCTGCTATGTTCCTTTTGTAATGTTGCCTGCGTCATAGATATAAAAACGATACGTTCGCTCCTGGGGAGGGGGAGGCAGAAATTGTGTAATTTATTCTCCTGAAATATACTCATAAATATGATGTCAGTCATGTGATTTTTCTTTTCAATTATATATTTCTTGTTTGGTTTTACCTGCAACATAGATCTAGCGATGGCAAATATCAGACCGAGTGAAGCGCAAACCCTTGCAATGAACCAAAGTGGATGGAGGAGGCAGACGTCACTCTCTACGCCGAGTAGCACCCGGCAGGAGACCTAAGCTAAGTAAGTCAAGTTCCGATCCGCACTTTCGATCCGCGAGTCTGAATATAAGTAGCTGAATAGAGGTAATATAAGTAACTCCACTTGATACATGCAGAGAATATAATTTGCAGTGTATTATAAAGGGTGACTAATACAATCTATTTCTATTCAGAGTCAAATCAAATAAAAACGAATAATAACAAGAGGTCTTTCAATTATGAAAGGGGTAAGACTTTTAGTTATCAGGCCAGCTGCTAAATGACATAATTCAAGAATTTTGCTAATAATTTGTTTACACAAGAGCAGCACTCATGTAGCAATATGCAGCACTAGGCGCACAGTACTATGTAGATTTGTTTTGAACATCAGAAACATAGAAGAGACAAATCCTGTGTGAACTTGACGGAAAGTAAAGTACTCTTTGACGCAATTTTTGAATACTGCGCATTACAGCAATTTTTCAGCCCGACCCTAGGATAAGGTTCAAATGGAAAGGCTTGGAATCATCCAATTCTTTTTGCATTAACCCTTTTCCAAGATTAAAAAGTAATTTCTTAAAGCCCAGATGTATCCCATATCTACTATATATTTAGTAACAGTTTAGGTTCGGTTATGATAAGGTTGGCACCTATCAGCCAAAGCTGAAGCCCATTCACATGATATTCCAACCCCAGTGGGAAGATGACTGGGAAGCAGCACATAAGAAAGTGACTAGCAGCTCTTTATGAATACCCGGGGTTCCTTCTCCGCCATGCGAAGAACTAAAGTAAGGTCTGAGGTTAAGTAAAGTTCCCCTAATCTCATCTCCTCAAACTTTACTGAGCCTAGAACTGAATTTAATCCAAGGAAATTTTTTTTTTTCAGGTATAATATATCAAACTTTTTTAAGTTTAAGGTGGTATTGGTTAGGGTTATATCACAAGGCTTTATTGTCACAGCATTTGGATGGGAGTTATAAAACGTTTGGGGTTGGATCTGGAGTTAAAAGCAGAAAAGATTATAGCAAAATAAGAACAAAGATGTAAATACAATCTCTTGTGCGTGTGCACAGGATCTTGGCACCAGCCCCCAGCAAAAGCTTCAGGTCCCAGCATTTCTATTAATATTTTAACACACCTTTTAAGCTTTTAAATTTTTCTATCCCCCTCCCCCCGCAAAAATTGTATATAAGATTTTGCTCCCTTGCTCTTAATATACTCCAGAATCAAGATAATCTTGTCATTTAAATTTAGGATGAGGTTGAAGCGGATCCAAGGATCTTAGACACCTTATATCATTTAATCACACATATTACAATGCACGTTATTGAAATCAAGATAAGCATGGGTGGGAATTATGGATGCAATATTTGGAAGCCTTTTAGTTGGTAAATATGAAGGAATTTACTTCAAGGTGAACATAACTTTTTAATACGAAAGAGCTAGGTGAATAATTTAAGAGATAATAGGAACAGTCTCTTGGATCTTTCAGTTTGAAGGGCCAATGACTTGAAACTCTCCTCCCCCATGCTGTTGCCTGGCTTCTGACATATGATCTGACATCCTTAAACTACCTTTGATTTCGTCAAGAACTTTAGTCTTTTGGCCGTTCTTCTCAAAATAATGATAGGACGAGCTACTATACTTGAAGGGAGTGGAGGGGGTTCTTCATCAACAGATTTTGTCTCTGCTATGTCCCTGCGATTGACCAGTCCTAGATACCTTATTGAACAATTTTTTTAGTTTTGATTTTTTTGAATTTATGCTTTTTTTTAGAGGATAATTACCTTTCCAAAGAACTTTGACCCCAATTGTTAATCAGCTAGACTAAACCAGGTGACTCAATTTCTAGGGGATGTTTTGAATTCTCACGACTATAAATTTTTTTTACAACAGGTTCTCTTCTCAAAAATTCTGTTTATAAAGGAAACAAAATTTAAAGAAATTAAATCTGGAAGGATTAGTTTCGCATAAATGGGATTTAGAGCAACGAAGTTTGGTTTCAAGTGGCCTATCTCGACAATCCCTTACGACTTTACAGCTAATCGGTGACGCCTTTCTCAACATGTATAATAATTAGTCCTGACATTTTTTTGGCAAAGATCTCGTTGTTTTCCTCCCTCCCTTAAGGACCGTCGAATCTAGGCGTCTCCAAGGCTGGAACTAGGAAGATATCGGGTTACGACAACATGGATCACACAGCTGTTGCAGAAATTCGATATCCATAGGCAAACCGGTTGGAAAGAAAAAAGAACGGAAATCACCGAAGCAAACTTGGAATCCATTAAGATGATGGATAACATAAATTGAGTTACTTCCTCAATATTTTGTCATTAGTTAAAATTAAGAAAAAATCAACTCTTTGTAAAAAAAAAAAAAAAAAAAAATTAAGTATTCGTTAGGTATTACCTTTCGATAACATAAATAAAAATAGAAATAATTTTGAGTTATGATTAATCATCAGAACCCCATTACTAGAGACACAGTTCATAAAAATGTAATGGGGACAGTATGTATTTATCGTTAAAAAACTGTTCGTTAAAAAAAAATAAAAAATTCGTTAATTTTCGTTTAAAAAATATAAATCTTCGCTCAACTCTTCCTTGAAAAAAAAAATAGTTGAAGTCAAAATTTGTTATACATAAAAATAATTGTTAAGATACTTCTAGGTAAAAAAAAGTCATTTTTTGTTTTGATTATCCCTCAGTACCCTATTACAAAAAGCACAATCCACGGAAATGTAAAGGACACAAATTCGTTTTTTTCAACTTTCTGATAGAAATACCCCAATATTTTTTTTCCAAAATCTAAGAAGAAGGGAGGAAATCTGAGGAGTGGGGACGAAGTCTTCTTACTCATCTGGCTCATTACATTATTCAAAACAAGGGGGAATGGTACGGTGACTGACTGGTTCGTGGACGTACTAAAACAGGCGGCAAGATCGTCATTGCCTTCTTTGGTGTGCTCAGAGGATTTATTTCTGTGCGGACATTATTTCAGATGGGAGGGTAAATTTACATCAAAAGTAATTAAGTGGCAACCCTTGCGAGAATTACTGGTATTACTTAACAAATCATGAAAGTATCGAGTTTTCCCAAAATTGGTTTTAACAGAGGTCTTTCTACGAGCTGACTCGAAACGAAAACACCTCAAGTTCCTGCAAGTTCTTGCTACTGGTTACACTTTTGGAATCTTACGAAAATGGTTACATTTTTACAATTTTCTACAGTATAATTATTGGTTATTGGGAGCCTCCTCTTATATATCAGTCGAGAACAAAGAGGGTCGTAGGGGGATACATGTTGTAAGTTGTATTTTCGAAGATCACAGTGTCTTTCCGTGACGATATATAACAGTTCAAACAGGGATAAATTCTTTTATTAGACAGTGGAAAAACAATAAAGAATTTACTGAATATTTCGATTACATATACAGTTACCGTCATAAGCAGATATACGGCATATCTGCATATGTGATCCAAGAGTAGAAATACTGTGTACTGCATATTAGCAGATATACAGTATATCTGCTGATGACGGTCACTGTATATGTGATCGAAATATTCAGTAAATTCTTATTGTTTTTCCACTGTCTAATAAAAGGATTTATCCCTATTCGAACTTGTATTTACCGTTGTAAGTTCCCTCATTATCCTAGCCGTAGTTTTGTCGTATTTTTACAAAATAGAAAATAAACTAAACCTAAAGTTCGTTACGGAAGTGTACAAGGAGGAAGTGGTTCTCAGGGTCACAATCCTATTAAATCCTAAATTTTCGTGAATTTCTGGGCATTTTTTATTCAAATTATATAATAAGTATTTTTATTATCCTCCTCCCACTGCTTTATTATTTCCCCCCCCCCCCCCCCCAAAAAAAAAATCGTTCGGTGTTGCCTCAATTTTAGATACCCCCTTTTTTGGTACTGAAATCATGTTTCAAGCCGTAATACCAAGCCAATCTGTATCAAGTCCTTTTGTTATGGGTAGTAGTTAAATACCCTTCCGTTTGGTAAGAGGGCGTTCATCGGTAGTTTTGTTTATCAAAGGAGGACACGCTTGTCTGTAGAAAGTGTACTTAGCGGGTGGCAGATGCATTTCATGTACAAGGGGTATTGATTGGTATTAGGGCTTCTTCCATTCTTTTATCTTTGTATAGAAAGTACCAGAAGAAAGAGCAGCAGAAACATGCCTTTTGTTGTCTGTCAAAATCCAAATACTTGTTATGAGGGGGGGGGATTGTAAGAAACAGAGAGAGTACAAGAGAGTTAAAGAAAGGGAACAAGATAAATGAATACATAAAAGACGTCACAAATAGTAAGAGACAAGTTAAAGATTCGGAGGAACTAATTAACTATATCTCCTAACTATGGAAATACTGCAGTCTCAGCCAAGGCCGTATCCAGAATTTTTTTGAGGGGAGAACATTTCTGGGGGGGGGGGTTACATATACTTTTAGAAAATGCCGCAAAATTATGTTTATATTCATTTTTGTCACGTTTTTACGAGTCGGACAAACATTTCGGGGGGGGGGGTTCAAACCCCATACCCTGCCCCTGGATAAGGCCTTGGTCTCAGCTATAAAGATTTACCCAAGAGTAGTAAAAAGAAATTTGTGTTCAATATTCTAAATAGGAATAAAAATCAGAATAGCTGTTGGTCTTATGTAGTCCACTCTAAGATAGAAAGCACACGCATGTATATTTCAATTTGGGCTGCGGAAGGGGGACAAAATTCTAAAAAAAAAATATATATAGAAGCCACACACAGGCTGACTGCAAGCCTACGCCCCTTCCTCTCACCCCTCAGAAAACCTGGTAATTTTTGTGATGTTTTCTATTATTTATTTTCAATACTTGTAATTTTCGTTTATTTAGTTTATTTAAAATTTTTATTCCTTTCTCAAAATCATTGTGGCAAGATGTTCACCCTTTCCCTGAGGAGTTGCCCCAAAGAGAGGAGCTTCTAAACTTTCTCTTTTTTTCTATTTACAGAACATTACTTCTAAAATTTTTCCAGCATGAACGTGTTTGCCCTTTAGGAAGGTTTTAAACCGTATAATAGGTAACTTGCCTCTACAATAAGAATTAAAAGAAACTAAAAGGACGCAAGTAGTTTACTCTTCTTATTCGTAACACTGATTTTAAATAGCTGGCGTTTATTAAGCTAGCCATGTTATGTTGGCTGGAGGAACACCATGGCAAAATGTTAATTTGCCAGAAAACTTTTGTATTTTTTTAATATTATCAACCTTTGGCGACGAGGGAAGAGCTTTCACAGATACTTTTTTTTATTTTCCAACTTTCCTGAAAGAAAACACTGATGTAACGGCTTAAACTTGAAGCTACGAAAGCTTAATTTGGAGAAGTTGGATGAAAAAAAAATTGTTGAAGTTATTTGCAATTGGCCTAAACATTTTTAAGAGCCCGCGTTTCAGATGGATATGATTTTTATCACAAATATGTTTAATTTTGGACTTGGCCTATGACTAGATATTCAAATTATATTCATACAAATAGAAAAAAAAATGTTTGTCAAAGCATAAAATAAAGTCATTACTTAATTCAGCCAAAAATTCGTTTTATTCACTCGACATTAAAAAAAAATCTGAACAGAAGAGTAAAATGAAACAATAAACTACATTAATAATATGATATGATTTTCATATGATTTTCAATATGATTTTCAAATACTTTATGATGTACTATGAGAATAAGCACATAAATCAGATTATTTTGATGCATATCTTGTTTTCTCATATCTGTTTGTTAGTCCTTGGTTAAAATTAACAAAGGTACCTATCATTGCCACAAAGCCTTCGAAAAAAGAATACTTAAAACCAAATTTGGGTAAGGGGGTGTTGATGTATGAGTAGCCAATAACAAATATCCAGGTCTTAACTGTCTTTTCTTTTCCACGGAGTTGAGATTCTCTTCACGCAAATCTTGTTCTTGGGGGGATAAGCCCACCCCTACTCTCTACTCTCTTTGTATGGTAAACGTATATATCAAACCTACCATTTTACGTATGGAATCTTTCTAAACCAATCCTTTTTTAACGTTAAATCCAAAAAATTACCTTCAAACGAAGGATTTAAATGAGGGTTCCCATATCCTTCATTTCGATCTGACATATATCTCCAAGACTTTCAAAAAATTATGTGTAACTTCACATTGTATACTGGAGTCATCCAGACCCCATCATACACATACGCACAAACATAAAAGGTACTGCCCCCCTTAAAAACTGGCATGCAACTGTTCAATGTTTAAATCATTCTGCAACAACCTACATTGAATACTTTGTCCAAATATGTCTCTTCGAATGAAGGATGCCTCCCCCAACCAGATCAAAGGATCTAACAAACATCTTCCGGAAGTTACTAAACTGATATCGAAAATACCTTTTTGGATACTTCAGGGACCTCCTCCAGAAATATCTCCAAGGTTTGGGAGAATATTACGTTTACCTTTTTTTCTTCTTTTTTTTTGCTAAAGCTGCTGAGCGGAGATACGATCAACACATCTACAAAATTGTTTTGTCTGATTAATTGTCTTCTCCTTTGCTTTTTTTGGCTACAGCAAAGGACAAACCTGCTAAACTACAAATAAAAATTTGAATTGAAATAGATAATTTGAAGTGATTGATCAATGAAACAAATTATGCTTAAAACAGCGAAAATATATGTCCTTTCAAATCCCTTTGGGGCCAAAATACAGAGATTATCCTTTCATCCCCTCGTGAGCAGCCAAGATTATCCTAGCTAACACAAATATTTTTACCGGGTAACCCTCACAAAACAAAATTGTATAGAATTTTAATGTTTTAAAGAAAAATAGAACATTATATTTTCAAATATATCTTTTTTCACAGGATACATGGCTGCGCCATTACAGCAGCAGTGGCTCCAACCTAGCAATGAACGAACTTACAGCGCATAACGGCCTCCACAATCAAGCTTATTCAAGAGCTACTGCTAATATCTTAGTGCTTTCATATATTGTTGTAAATAGCAATGAAATAAAACAAAATTATGACAGAGGCCGCACTTTTTGTTGTCATTTCCTTGTTATTATCTATATGACGTTATATATGGCGTCATGGCATCATGCCAAAATACTCAATAAATAGAGTTGTGGATTTTGGATTTTGTACAGTTGTAGAGTTTGGTACAACCCAATGAAGTCATGGTTGCAGCAAAGCCTCAATTTTTTTTGCATTTATGTATATATTGTATGCACAAAAGTCTTAAAGCTCTTTAAATCCTGCTATCTTTAAGTTTAAATGATGCTTCTTACTTTCAGTCGAAAAAATTCTTTTTCTTTATTTAATTTCTGACTATTTTTAAAATTACCCGTTTTAGATCCCTTACCTCCCATTCTAGACAGTGTAAATTGTAGCTTGATTCCCCCTTCCCCTTAGCATAATAACAGTGAAAACCCTAGTAAGTTTTGAATACCTGATGAAACAGCAAAGCAGGCCAAGTTGTATATTTTTTTTTTCAATTTTTGCCCCATTTTCCGAGGGTACTGTCTTTACGCTCTTTGAAACACGAATAATATTAAGCTAATCCTAGATTTTTATTTTAGATAGTGTACACTTTAACTTGATCTCCCCCTTTGGCATAATGATAATAAAATAATTCGTAAGTTTGAAAACCTATCAAACAGTTTTTGGTACCGAACTGTAAGTAAGGAGCGACGCGGCTCAGTTTTAACCGAAACTCTAAAAAATAGGATTTTGATACCAATAGATATACAAGAAAAATTAGCATATTATGCTGATTTCAAATATAAGTTTCATTAAGTTTAGTATAACACATCAAAGGCTAGGAAACTGAGAAAATTTGCCTTATTTTTGAAAAAGGGAAAAAAAACTGTAAAAGTCGATCAATCTTAATGAAAATCACACCATGAGATTCAGCATATCAGAGAACCTTGTTGTGGAGGTTTCAACCTCCTATATCCAAACATGTAAATTTTTATATTTTTGCCAGAAGAAACATCATGGATGCGCGTTTTTTTCCCCAGGGGTGATCGTATCGACCCAGTGGTCCTAGAATATCGGGAGAGGGCTCATTCAAACAAAAATAAAAGTTCTAGTGCACTTTTAAGTCACCTAAAATATTGGAAAGTGACTAGACTCCCTCCTCCGCCCCTTTTTTGAGATGGACATTATGTCCGTCATAGTTGAAAATTCCAATAACTATGCCTTCAACCGTTGAATAACCTAGTTGAATAACTCCCAACCCCGTGTTGCACTCCCGACCGAAGGCATTGAATTAGGAGATCGGTACCTGCGCAACGCAGACCTTTGATCAGCATGCGAAAATTTTTTTTTAGTTTTTAGGATATAACATGACCCTTTACAGCCCAAGGGGAAAAGTCCTTAAGCCACAAAGTATGCCCATTGTTGACGCATAGTATTTGTTATTGGAAATCATGCCCACATTTTCGGTTAGGGGGGGGGGCAAATTTTCTGCTGTTTTTTTTCAAGTGAGGATTTTTCAATGGAGAGGGAAGTTTTCAGGGGGTGAAACTGTCATGGGAAACTTTACAGTAAGGGAATTTGTCATAATTCCTATACAAAATTCTTTTAATATGCCTTGCTTTCTCTTTTCTGTCTCAATTTTACACGTGGAGATGACAAGGGTAATTGTTCGGGGTAAATTCTTACCGGGATTGAATTATCTGGAGAATATTTCTGTGGCAAGGGAAATTTCTCCGTAGAGGCGCAGCCAGAAATCCTGGCATTATTTAAAAAATGATCAGAAATTAAATTTTTTTTAAATAAGTTTTTTTAAATGAAAGTAAGGAGTAACAAAAAAACTTAAAACTAACAGAAATTATTACGTAAATGAAGGGGGTTTCCCCCACCTCAACACCTCGCTCTTTACGCTAAAGTTTGAATTTTGTCCCAATTCTTTAAGAACGACTCTTGAAACACAGAGGTCGTTTAATTAGAACAATAATATGCTTTTTTAAAAGTGCTAAAAACTTTAGCGTAAAGAGCGAGGTGTTGAGGAGGGGGTAACCTCCTTCATACACGTAATAATTCCTGTTCATTTTGAGTTTTAATGTTGCTCCTTACTTTCAGTTGAAAAAAACTGTTTTTTTTTATCGTAACAACAAAGCAGGTTGCTGCAATTACAGCTATTGGATTCAGCCTTTTGCTGATTTTTGCCTATTTTTCCTTAGTCCGTCTGTTTAGCTGTATTCTCTTGTTTGTCACTTTTATATTCCACAGCTGTCATTGTTGTATATGATGTGGTTTAAAAAGAAACTACTATTAAATCTATTATTTTATATATAAAAATAGTTTAACAGAAAAAGTTGGTTTTTCTGTCAAACAAATGCTGGTTAAAACAAAAGAAGTAGTACGAATTCAAACTCACAGATTAAGTAAGAATTTTCTTGATATCTGGAGGGAGTGGGTTATAAATTTCTTGTTAGGCCCCTCTCACCTCTGGGTGATAATGCTTATTCTGGCTCAGATGCATTAGTCTCACTGGGAATTCTCACAAAATAGTGTTGAGAAATTCTTCAAACAAAAAACAGTAAATTTTGCGGCTTCAAAGGTGTTTTTATGAGACAAATTACAAGGTTTGCCATATACGTCTAAAAACAGAAAATATTTTCGAACTTTTTGTCAATATTTTCCCCCTCCTATATTGCACAGACTGAGATTTCATCTCCTTTCTTCTAATTTTACTTGAATTTTGTCACGCAAAAGGAACCTACAAGTTGCCTCGTTCTCACATTTCCAGATTATACTAGCAAAAAGACCCCCCATTAGAACCCCAATTGACATTTTCTAATGGAATTTGTCACTAAGTGTCTGGATTGTTAATAGCATCCTTCTAAAAGCCCCATCTTTGAATAAGCTTGTTGACATAAACCATTTCCATGTTTCAAATTTCGCTGGGAGTCACAAGCAAAGCCGGAAACTGTCCAGTAAGATGGACCAGCCGGCAACAGTTGGAAATTTTCATTGGATTGTCATAGCAAGGACCAAATGTTTACATTTTGAAAATCTTTTTTCTTGGAAGTGTCTGAAATGGATTATTATCATGATACAAACTATTCGTATACACACTGACACAGGCTTAAGGGCTGGGATTTTCCGGAGATAGTTCCGACTGCCTCCCCCCTCCCCCCCCAAAAAAAAATCAAGATACACTGGCTAAAAGATATGGAAACCCGTAAAATAAAATTTTTGTTTAGATGCTCTTGGCCCCTTGACCATTAGGCGAGTTTTCCTTTTTTTTTTTTTTTTTTTTTTTTTTTTTTTTTTTCTTTTAGACAAAATTCGACTATATATGCACTTATTCACATAATTCTTTCTAACTGCTCAAAGATTAGTACAAAATCAAAATTCGTAAAAAAGCTCAAAGTTAAAATAAACTAAATCCACCATAAAAGTGATTAAAAACCTGTAAAACATTTCAGAGATTAATTAAATATATAGAGAAACGTCGGAACCGTTTTAAATTATCATTACTTTACGAAAAGTTTCAAATTCAAAAGCACTGAATTGAGGAAAGATATAGCCTATAGACAAATAATTTCATTACTCATTCGAAAAACGGTGCAAGACCACAAATGGAATAAATCAAACAGTTCGCGGTAACGAACTGTAAGTAAGGAGCGACCCGGCTCAATAGTAACCGAAATTCTACAAAACAGAAATTTGGTATTAATAGATACATCAAAAGAATCTGATTTTTTATGTTAATTTTAAATATATAAATTGTATCAAGTTTAGTCTTACCCATCAAAAGTTACGAGCCTGAGGAAATTTGCCTCATTTTAAAAAAAAGTAGGAAATACCCCCTAAAAACATAGAATCTTAATGAAAATCATATCATCGGATTCAGTGTATTAAAGAACCCTATTGCAGAGGTTTCAAGCTCCTTTCTGCAAAAATGTAGAATTTTTTTTTTTTTTTTTTGCCTGAAGAAAGATCATGGATGCGTGTTTATTTTTTATTTTTTATTTTTTTTTACATATAGTATCGGTTATTGGGAAGTATACAGATCTTTTCACGGTTTTTTTCTGGTGTGGGTGGGGTAGGGGGAGAGGTTTATGTGACAGGATCTTTCTATGGAGGAATTTTTCATGGGGGAAGAGAATTTTCCATTAAGGGGACGCCAGACTTCCCAGCAAAATTTAAAAACGATCAGAAAAAAAGTAACAAAACAAGCTTTTTCGACTGAAAATAAGGAGCAACATTAAAACTTAAAATGAACAGAAATTATTACGTATATGAGGGGGTTTAGCTCCTCGCCAATACCTCGCTGTTTACGCTAAAGTTTTCTTAGTACTTTTATAAGAGTTATTTACTCAAATTAAACGGCCATTGTGATTCAGGAGTCATTATTAAAGCATTGGGACAAAATTTTGTGGAAAGAGCGAGGTATTGACGAGGGGTCAAGCACCTTATAAGTAAATAATTTCTGTTCGTTTTAATGTTGCTCCTTATTTTCAGTCAAAAAAACATTTTTTTTTTTTATTTAATGTATTCTTGCACCACCTTGTCCAAGTATCTTAAACTCTGAACACTAAGAAAGCCATAGAAAATATCAAAACAATTCTAATGATGGATTGTTAAAGAGACGCAATTAGTAAGAAACAAGATGTTATGAGGGAAGTCGCATTCATTTCTAGACGGTAGTTTCTTTTCATTTTTCATCTGACGAGGATCAATGATTTATGAACTATCAACCTCCATGGACATGTCCTAGTTTCGTTCAAATTTGTTGAGCATTTACATTTATATTGCTCAAGCTAAAATATCGTATATTATCATGTAAACTTTATGTTACTTTTATATCCTACAAATAATATTAAAAAAAGCTATAAAAGGTACATGTTTAAAAATGACATCCGTAACACAAGACACCAACACAACTGGACGGGGCTTTTGGGAAACTTTGTAACCGTCGTAACCATCGTGTCAGAGTCTAGCATTTTAGCCATTTCAATAAAATGGCTATCACGAAATTTTAATCATGATTTTCTTAGAGAAAAAAGGGTCGCAGAGTAGTGGTAGTTTTCTTCCAGTCTTTTTGTTCATTTAAAGAAAGGCAATAGAAAATCTGATATCCGTTTGAATGACCCCTGTCTCGATCTTCTAAGACCAGTCGTTCGATTCAATCACCCTGGGAAAAACAAAAAAACATCTAGTAAACTGGCATCCGTGATCTTACTTCTGGTAAAAATAACAAACATTTCTGAATTTTTGAAGAGCTTAAAACATCGAAAGTAGAATTCTTTGAGAAAATGAATCTGATGAGGTGATTTTCACTGATATTATTAGAATTTCTAAAGGTGTTTTTCCCCTTTTTTGAAAATCAGGAAGATTTTCTCAGGCTCGTAGCTTTTGATGGATATGATTAAACTCAATAATTTTTTTTATTTTGAATCAGCATAAAAGGCAAATTCTTATATGCATCAAGTGTTGTCAAAATTCTTTCTTATAGAGTTCCGGTTAGTATCAGGCTGAGTCACTTCTTGCCTACTGTTCTTTACCACGAATTGTCTGACTAGAAGAACCTCCTGAATAGAACCTCTGAATAGAAGACCTCTAAATACCACACACTTCTGAGCAGAGGGGTTTTCCACTTATCGACTTTTAAATTATTGGTCAAGTACCTTACGCCAATGATGCATGGAAATGATGATTTTCAGATACGGACTCCCCTTCTCCGATTTTTCCTAGATTGTGCTCAGATCCAATTGAAAGTTATGGAGTATATATCAAGGACCAAGGGGGAATACCTTTTGAAGGCTAGCGCCCATTCTGAGCCCCAACTGTCTCTGACACTAAATTTTTCGTAGGTTCACTTGAATTTTTATATGCAGTAGCCTACCTTAAGCCAAAGTCACAAATATCAAGGCATTTTTTACTATTGTTCTTTACTGGCCAATCATCAACAAAATTCAAAACCTTATTATTTGCACATTTCTCCTAAAATGCGGTGAATGAGTTGCAAGCACAAATCGTAGGGCATGTTCATCTTCAGGAGCAAGGGGATGCTTGTTTGTTCTAATTGGTCTACCTTTTATTCTTTTCTAAGTAACATTATTTCATACTTCTGGGTGGGCAATGATTATTAATAATAACGAAGGTCATTGGAATGATTTTACAATTATTGGTAAAGTATTTCAGTGGCAATAATTGGGTTATAGATAGAGAAAAGATAGAAAAGTTTCCCTTTCTTTGAACTTAAATCTTTCAAGAATTTCAAGCAGCACACATGGAGAACAAAAGTAGCCCAGATGCCCCTCTAATAACCCTGCCCTTTTTAACAATAGTTAAATGATTTGGTACTTATCGGTTAGCTGGAACACACGAGATTTTTTGTATAGCATCTGGGTGTATTACCCGGTGTTCATTCTGGTTAGTATGCATTTTATAGTGGTCTGACAACACTAGTGAGGTGTTGCTCACTCCGTGACAAAGATTTAAACTTTACTTTTTTGGGGTATAAGGGGACTAAACCCCAGTTTTGGAGGTTTGGTAGCTAGGTTAGATTTCGTATTTAATATATTCTATGCTTTAGCGCCCCCCCCCCCCCCAATGTGCAAATATATAGCCCGAATTGGTTTTTAAACTATTATGTTTTCCTCCTGTTTTGTTTTATTTCATTAGCATTAACGAAACTTTACTTCTCGCGTGTGTTCCAGCTAACCGATAAGTACCAATGATTCTTCTCATATTAAACACTGGAAAAAAGCAATTTACATTATTTCAAGAAAATTCATCGTCACCTTGTGCTGATGAAAATTGGATCAACACTGGTATAACTAATGTCATTGTTCTAAATAAAGAGTCTAAATATAGCGCTTGTGTAGAATTGGTGGGCAATTGTCAAAAACAACCTCGAAGGGTGAGCCGTCCACGGCTGGTCCCACAGCAAGTACAAGTAATATTTCGAGAAAAAGTAGTGCCCAAAAAATAATTTTGTTACGCATAAGCTGCGAGGATTTAGTGAAGGGCTTTTTTGTAGGGTAAAATTTGCAAATTTGTTTGACTGAGAATGACCTTCTTTCATTGTTTTTACATCTTATATTTAAATTAGCTCATTTGCCCCCAAAAAATGAAAGTAAAAATTGCTTCATCCTTCCATTTTACCGACTTAAATTTGTTATTCGACTGGCTGGAATATCGACAAAAAACTAAATGTAGACAAAGAGGTAAAAGCGTCTATGCCCTTTTTATTAGCTATTATTTGACGAGGTATGGTAGTACTCT
>JAQQPU010000748.1:60232-76104 GCA_029168905.1 Artemia sp. Kazakhstan ARC1039 | reverse complement strand
AACGGATCCGGTAGACATAGTACACTCCTATGTGGGCAAGATTCGAGTCCTTCTTGAAAGAGTAATTCGGGAGGGAGGTGGGAGGGATTGGATTAAGGCTGCCATCGCACAAAAAATAATTTATTTAAATGAAAAGGTGGATGAGGTGTATGAGCGTCATTTACGTACTGAAATGCTACCACTTCATCCGGACCTGAATAATTTTGAGGGTGTTCTTATGGAATGGGTTGATAATATAGTAACAAAATTGGATAATTATACTGAGGTGGGCAGTGGGTCGGTGATTTTACTTATTGGGAGTTTGGATATTAATGTGGGTAAATTTAAAAATGATTTTATTTTAAGAGGTGGGAGTGGGGCGGTGGGGCAGAATATAATGAAGATTTAAAGGGGTGTAAAAGTGTACAGCGATTTCGTTTCGATACAGGGCTTCAAAGCTTCAAATATACATTTCTTGTGGCAGCTCACAAGCATCTGCAAGAGAATGCTACTAGGACACTGTTGGACGATTATGCAGTTACTGGGAGTACAAATTTTCCTATAGTAGATTTTAATTGTTTAAATGATCAATATCCAGTAACACTTAATGGGATAACTATTTTTGAGCGGGCTAATGCACATTTAAAAATTGGTGTTACTGTTATACAATATGAAACAGAATTTGAGGGGGGTGAGTGCAAAAAGGGGGTTATATTTCCAGTGACGGCTCCGTCCATTGAATCAGTGGAACATTGGGTTTGGCGTCTTTACAAGCCAGCCAGTGATCCCGATTCAATTTGACATTTTTTTCCAATACCAAAAATAAGTCTGGTTTTAAGTGAGGGTAAAAAGGGAAGATGGGAATGTTACTATTGTCCAACATGCCTTTCTAGATTCCGGTCGGAAATTAAGTTAAACAATCATATGAAGCGCTGCAAGCGTCACGGATGTCAATCTGTGCAAACAATTAGTGGTGACAGGGCCATCTTGTGGTTTAAGAACTTTCAAAATTCACTTCAACAGATTTACAAGGTGGTCTTGGACTGCGAAGCCGCTCTCATAGATGTGTATGATCCATTGAATTCAAATCTTGTTAAAAAACATGAGGTCATTGCAGTCTCTTATGCTCACGCACAAAGAGACTCGTGTAATTCCATGCAATTGGTAGAGGTAGTTGAGAGATTGGGTGGTGAGGATTGTATGCTCTCGGCCGTGACAGCACTCATCAAAACAGCAAATAAATCGATATCACGGCTGCGAAATACATCCTATCCAATGACTCTATCACCAGAGGACGATTTGGCCATTAAAACTGAAAAAATATGTTGGGTTTGTAAGGGTGAATTTGTTGAGGGTAATGGGAAAGAGGGAAAGGGGAAAGGGGGTAGGGGGAAAGGCGGTAAAGGGATGGTCAGCGACCACCATCATTTGGGCAACCCGATTGTATCGGGATTGAGTATTTTTCGTGGAGTGGCCCATCAATCGTGTAATTTAAACGTTAGTCAACAATTGTTTCTACCTGTTTATATACACAATTCCAGCTATGACCTGAAATTTACTTTACCGGCGTTTTCACGATTGCAACGAGGTGGAGTTGTAGATGGCACATGGGGAGATAGTTCTTTTTCTTATAATATCATACCCCAATCGTCTGAAAAGCTGCTGCTCTTAGAATTCAAATGGTAAATAATAGATAACGACAAATTGTGCATGAATAAGATCCGTTTCTTAGACTCCTTTAGCTTCTTCTCCAAATCCCTAAGACAACTCATTGAAGTACAGAAAAGTGACGATTTTAATAGTTTCCCCCTCCTAAAGCAACACCTCCTTAAACAGCACTTTGTAGACGGTGAAATGTATGATTTATTAACGTGTAAGGGCATATATCCGTATGACAACTACAACACCACCGCGAGGCTTTCTGAGGAACAATTAACGTCCATCGCCTCGTTCTACGATTCACTTTACGATAGTCAATACACCACTGTCGACTATGAATTTGCCAAGAGGGTTTGGGGTAAGGGAGGGTGTAAAAATGGGTGGGATTATTATAGATTGTACCTGACAAGTGATGTATTGACGGATATTGCTGGATATTGTGTGTAAGAACACGGATAAAATCTATGGGGAATTTGGGTTGGATTTAGGTTATTATTTTTCCACTCCTCATTTGGTGATGGATTTAATTCTTAAAATCAGTAAAGAAGAAATAGGCCTGATCACCGACGTGGATCAGCATCTATTTGTAGAGAGATCAATGAGGGGAGGGTATGTTTTTCATGGAGATCGTATCCTTAAAACTGATCCAACTGGACAAGACACCGGTGTAAAGTCGGATGCATTCTTCTTAGATATGAACTCCCTCTATCTGTCGGCAATGTCTCACTACTCTTTGCCGTGTGGAAATTATAAATGGCTTAACGATTCTTGTGCTTCAGATTTCCCCAACATTACTAATGTCGTGGAAATTCTTCTTCAACCAGAGTTCAACCTGTTAACACCTATTTGGTTTATGCCTTTCTGTATTAAACTCAGTTAATTCAGTGACATAGTTGATTAACTGTAACCTTACTTCCGGATTTTGCCACCAGCCATCAGGTGAATTGAACTTTTAACCCTTTATATTAACCAACCAAATGACTAAAGGAAAACCAATTCAGTGACAAAGTTGATTAACTGTGACCTAACTTCCGGATTTTGTCACCAGCCATCAGGTTAATTCAGTGACATAGTTGATTAACTGTAACCTTACTTCCGGATTTTGCCACCAGCCATCAGATGATTTGAACTTTTTAACCCTTTGTATTAACCAACCAAATGACTAAATGACAACCAATTCAGTGACAAAGTTGATCAACTGTGACCTAACTTCCGGATTTTGTCACCAGCCATCAGGTGAATTGAATTTTTTAACCCTTTATATTAATCAACAAATTGACTAAAGGACAACCAAAGGACTTTAAGAGAGTGTGTTCTGAGTTTAAATTAAGGGCAACAATCAATTGCCTGGTATAAACTCAAAACCCTTATGCCTTCCCTATGCTTTTGAGCGGAAACTATTCATGTTAGTTTCTGCTCGTTTTGAGTTTGAAGAAGTTTGCCAAGTTTATAAATCTTCGTAAATGGACAAAAAACAACGACTTATGTTTCGACACCTGTAGTAAAATGTTTCTGTTGTAACATGTTTTACTCCAAACAATTTCTTCAAGTACTGTCAGGAATAATGTACTGCATTAGAAGAGAAAGAAAAACAAAGGAATGGAGAAAGAAAGTGAATGAAAATGTCTTATGCAAAATTTCCATAGATAGTGCTTTACGTCACCGAAGATCCGCGTGTTACGCGAAGCGTAACACGCGGATAATATTTTGGATATGGTACATTTTTTTGTCTTTGGTACATTTTTCATGCGATTGGGGGTACATTTTGTTTTGACGTGTTGGTAACACTGACACTAGCTAGTCTATTGCATGTATTAAATCAGTATTTTTTACGCAGTGGAACGATAAACACATAAGTCATATCTTAAAAAAAAGTGAAGATGGAACATTTTAATAGAGTGTGTTCACATAACAAGGTTATTGTAGCACGAATGCCGACAAGGAGAAGTATTTAAACTATGAAACAAGTACAAGTGGTAGCACTATTGGAAATGTATGCATGCATTGTCATGACAGTAAGGAATAAAATTTCTTTGGAATACCGAAAACATTCAACTCTTATGGTGGTGGTTATGCTAGATTGAGATCTCCAGAGATGATTGCACTCAAAGAGAATGCTAACATAAACATAATTGTTGATGATAGAGGACAACTCCTTGCTACTGTTGCAGGTAACACATTACCTACGGATACATCCAATCATCAGCTTTCGGGTATTAGCATTCAGCGGAAGGCTAATAAAAGAAAGGCATACTCTGCTACTAATATCGTAAACCATATCTTGTTTACGTGCCGAAACTGTTACCTGTGTAAAAATAATGTGTTAATAGACAGTGAAATTGCCAGAAAAATAAAATGGCATTGTCAAAAAATATCACTACGGAATATAAAGATGAAACGATGAAACACAAAGCACCAGCAAACGTTACTGGCATTGATCAAACAGTCAATGAATCAAATAATACCAAGACGAAAACCATATTGAGCCTGTTCATGAGACACCAGTAAAAATTGTGTATGATTCAAAATGGAATAATGATTATTCTACTGATTACGAACTAAGAGAAGACAATAACTACAATATCAAGAGAGAACATGGTGAACTATTTTATGGAACAGATTCAAAATGTTCAAAGTTAATCATTGATATTAATAATGTATCATAATATATTTTTGTATTGATATTCTACATAGCATTATTTCCGGCGCGGGGCCGGCCCCGCACCAGAGTGGGGCATTAAATAGTGGAATTTATGAAGGAATGGCTCTGCCTTGGAGACGTTGAAAATTGTTTGTGATAAAAAAGAGAAAAAAAAGAATTGTCCGGTTATCGACACTAGCCAGTTTATTGCATGTATTAAATCAGAAGATGTTTTCCATGAAACTATTGCAGTTTCTATAAGAATGGATGGATTTTTAGCCAGCATCAAAATCAAATTTAATTTTCACTGAATACTTTTCATTTAAACTTAAACGTGCTGAAAGATAGTTCTTGTGAAACTATTGCAGTTTCTATAAAAATGACTAAATTTTCATCCAACATCAAACTCAAAATGAGTTCCCATTCAATGCTTTTTTTTTTAACTTAAAACACGCTGAAAGATGCTTCCTATGAAACTATTGCAGTTTCTAAAAAAAAGAACGAATTTCAAAATCAGAATGAATTTGCATTTAATACTTTTATTCATTCTAAAATTTAGATTTTGTCAATTTTATTTGATGTATCTGACAATGGATGATGAATTAAAAAAAATATTCACTCTGACACTTATATTGTGTCAATTTTATTCGATGTATCTGACAAAAGATGTTGACAAATAAAATTTATTCACTCTAATACTTAGATTTTGTCAACTTTTTCTTATGTATGCGAGAAAAGGATGTTGATATAGAATTTAATCACTCTTATACTTAGATTTTGTGAAATTACTGTATTGTCTGTCTAGGAAGCGACTTCAATCGATAATGCATGTTAATAGAGAGTTTCTTCAATTTTTTTTCATAATTTCCTATAATAAAATTTCTGTATTGTGTATCCAAGAGATGAATTCAAGAATGAGTTTGTTACTTACTTACTTACTTACCTACTTCCTATTTACTTGCAATTTTTTCATAATGACATAATGACATATCCAACAACGGATGTTGATAAAGAATTTATTCATTCTGATCCCTAGATTTTGTCAATGTTACCCCATGTGTCTGACAATAGGTGTATGCAAATTCCTTTTCTCACATCTCCGATGTTTTAATAGACATTCTAAACTTTTGATATGCTAGCTTACTCTAAAAATAATGAACACATAACAATGTAATGCATAATATATTTTTAATGAAATAATGCTATGTAGAATATTAATACCTAATTATATTATGACACATAGTCATACACACGTACACTCTTAAACATCCAGAAACGATGGTTCCATGATATAGAATAGTTTTTACCATGTCTTATGCATTTATCACGATCAGGTATGTCCTTAGGTATCCAGTGCGCGAAGAGCCTGACCTCGTCTTCAGGACGGTGATAAACCCCTTTAAATTTAGGACACTTAAATTCTTCTAGATTCAAAAGTGGAATCCTAGGGTCACACTTTTGAATTAAAACTTTATCTGTAGGTACATTACCCTTTACATAGAGTAATTCAACCCCGAAAAAGCTGCAAATTTCACTGACTTCCTCCTGGACATTTCTCAGTTCCTGACCACTATTATTAAGTGGTGTAATCACTCTATGGTAGACTCCCAGTCTGTTTATACGATGTAATGTAGTACTCCACAAGCTTTTATCATACTCAAACATGTTACAGTTCACTATCCAATGATAACAGTCAATTTCTTCGAGTTCCATTGACAATAATGAAAATGCACTTTCAAATATAACACCACAAGATGATTTTTCAAACCGATAAATTCTGTGTCATACAGTCCTATCATCTTGGAAGCTATTAATGTAGTTGTTAAGAAGAGAAATACATCATCAAACTTTATACCTTCGCTCAAGGTTGAATGGAGCTATGGCTAGGGGGGATGACTCCTAAAACCATCTGAATTCATTGTGGGGAGGAGTCATAAAACCCTTAGAATTCATTGCGGGGAGGAGTCATAGAACTCTCGGTATCTATTGCATGCAAATGAAGTCGGGAAATTACAAATTTTTTTTTTATAATTTCTGTATTTTGTATGCAAGAGGTGAATTCAAGAAAGATATTTTGCCATTTTAAGATACGTACAAAAAAAAGATAAAAAATAAATAAAGTTGAATAATTTCAAAGTTTAAAAAAAAATAGTTTGTTTTATGAAAAAAAAAATATTGAATTTTTTTAAGTGACTTAAGTTTCACATTTGAACCAGAGAATTGTATTTTCCATTAGTTTCTTACAAGAAACTAGAGTTTACGGTCAAAAACCCTTATTAGCTCAGATTTTACGGAAATAGTTTTATTTTTCGATCCAAAAATAGACTTAAGTTTCACATTTGAAACAGAGAATTGTATTTTCCATAATTTTCTTACAAAAAACTAGAGTTTACGGTCAAAAACCCTTAATAGCACATATTTTACGGAAATAGTGCGTCTGACAATAAATGTACGCAAATTCCTTTTCTTACATCTCCGATGTTTTAATAGACATTCTAAACGCTTGATATGCTAGCTTACTCTAAAAAATAATGAACACATAACAATGTAATATTTTTAATGAAATATTGCTATGTAGAATATTAATACAAAAATATATTATGATACATTCTTAATATCAATGATTAACTTTGAACATTTTGAATCTGTTCCATAAAATAGTTGGATGGATTTTAGCCAGCATCAAAATCAAATTTAAATTTCACTGAATACTTTTCATTTAAACTTAAAACGTGCTGAAAGATAGTTCTTGTGAAACTATTGCAGTTTCTATAAAAATGACTAAATTTTCATCCAACATCAAAATCAAAATGAGTTTCCATTCAATGCTTTTCTTTTAAACTTAAAACACGCTGAAAGATGCTTCCTATGAAACTATTGCAGTTTCTAAAAAAAAGAACGAATTTCAAAATCAAAATGAATTTGCATTTAATACTTTTATTCATTCTAAAATTTAGATTTTGTCAATTTTATTTGATGTATCTGACAATGGATGATGATATAAAAAAAATTATTCACTCTGACACTTATATTCTGTCAATTTTATTCGATGTATCTGACAAAAGATGTTGACAAATAAAATTTATTCACTCTAACACTTAGATTTTGTCCACTTTTTCTAATGTATGCGAGAAAAGGATGTTGATATAGAATTTAATCACTCTTACACTTAGATTTTGTGAAATTACTGTATTGTCTGTCTAGGAAGCGACTTCAATCGATAATGAATGTTAATAGAGAGTTTCTTCAATTTTTTTTTCATAATTTCCTATAATAAAATTTCTGTATTGTGTATCCAAGAGATGAATTCAAGAAAGAGTTTGTTACTTACTTACTTACAAACCTACTTCCTACTTACTTGCAATTTTTTCATAATGACATAATGACATATCCAACAACGGATGTTGATAAAGAATTTATTCATTCTGATACCTAGATTTTGTCAATGTTACCCCATGTGTCTGACAATAGATGTATGCAAATTCCTTTTCTCACATCTCCGATGTTTTAATAGACATTCTAAACTTTTGGTATGCTAGCTTACTCTAAAAATAATGAACACATAACAATGTAATGCATAATATATTTTTAATGAAATAATGCTATGTAGAATATTAATACCTAATTATATTATGACACAAAGTCATACACACGTTCACTCTTAAACATCCAGAAACGATGGTTCCATGATATAGAATAGTTTTTACCATGTCTTATGCATTTATCACCATCAGGTATGTCCTTAGGTATCCAGTGCGCGAAGAGCCTGACCTCGTCTTCAGGACGGTGATAAACCCCTTTAAATTTAGGACACTTAAATTCTTCTAGATTCAAAAGTGGAATCCTAGGATCACACTTTTGAATTAAAACTTTATCTGTAGATACATTACCCTTTACATAGAGTAATTCAACCCCGAAAAAGCTGCAAATTTCACTGACTTCCTCCTGGACATTTCTCAGTTCCTGACCACTATTATTAAGTGGTGTAATCACTCTATCGTAGAATCCCAGTCTGTTTATACGATGTAATGTAGTACTCCACAAGCTTTTATCATACTCAAACATGTTACAGTTCACTATCCAATGATAACAGTCAATTTCTTCGAGTTCCATTGACAATAATAAAAATGCACATTCAAATATAACACCACAAGATGATTTTTCAAACCGATAAATTCTGTGTCATACAGTCCTATCATCTTGGAAGCTATTAATGTAGTTGTTAAGAAGAGAAATACATCATCAAACTTTATACCTTCGCTCAAGGTTGAATGGAGCTATGGCTAGGGGGGATGACTCCTAAAACCATCTGAATTCATTGTGGGGAGGAGTCATAAAACCCTTAGAATTCATTGCGGGGAGGAGTCATAGAACTCTCGGTATCTATTGCATGCAAATGAAGTCGGGAAATTACAAATTTTTTTTTATAATTTCTGTATTTTGTATCCAAGAGGTGAATTCAAGAAAGATATTTTGCCATTTTAAGATACGTACAAAAAAATAGATAAAAAATAAATAAAGTTGAATAATTTCAAAGTTTAAAAAAAAATAGTTTGTTTTATGAAAAAAAATATTGAATTAGAACCATCAGTCCTCATCATCATTATGAGTATCCAAAACTGGACTTAAGTTTCACATTTGAACTAGAGAATTGTATTTTCCATTATTTTCTTACAAGAAACTAGAGTTTACGGTCAAAAACCCTTATTAGCTCAGTTTTTACGGAAATAGTTTTATTTTTCGATCCAAAAATAGACTTAAGTTTTACATTTGAAACAGAGAATTGTATTTTCCATAATTTTCTTACAAAAAACTAGAGTTTACGGTCAAAAACCCTTAATAGCTCAGATTTTACGGAAATAGTGCGTCTGACAATAAATGTACGCAAATTCCTTTTCTTACATCTCCGATGTTTTAATAGACATTCTAAACGCTTGATATGCTAGCTTACTCTAAAAAATAATGAACACATAACAATGTAATATTTTTAATGAAATAATTCTATGTAGAATATTAATACAAAAATATATTATGATACATTCTTAATATCAATGATTAACTTTGAACATTTTGAATCTGTTCCATAAAATAGTTCACCATGTTCTCTTTTGATATTGTAGTTATAAACTTCTCTTAGTTCGTAATCAGTAGAATAATCATTATTCCATTTTGAATCATACACAATTTTTACTGGTGTCTCATGAACAGGCTCAAGATACTTTTTGTCTATGGTATTATTTGATTCATTGACTGTTTGATCAATGCCAGTAACGTTTGCTGGTGCTTTGTTTTTCATTGTTTCATCTTTATATTCCGTAGTGATGTTTTCTGACAATGCCATTTTTATTTTTCTGGTAATTTCACTGTCTATTAACACATTATTTTTACACAGGTAACAGTTTCGGCTCGTAAACAAGATATGGTTTACGATATTAGTAGCAGAGTATGCCTTTCTTTTATTAGCCTTCCGCTGAATGCTAATATCCGAAAGCTGATGATTGGATGTATCCATAAGTAATGTGTTACCTGCAACAGTAGCAAGGAGTTGTCCTCTATCATCAACAATTATTTTTATGTTAGCATTCTCTTTGAGTGCAATCATGTCTGGAGATCTCAATCTCGCACAACCACCACCATAAGAGTTGAATGTTTTCGGTATTCCAAAGAAATTTAATTCCTTACTGTCATGACAATGCATGCATACATTTCCAATAGTCCTACCACTTGTACTTGTTTCATAGTTTAAATACTTCTCCTTGTCGGCATTCAATGCTACAATAACCTTGTTATGTGAACACACTCTATTAACATGTTCCATCTTCACTTTTTTTTTAAGATATGACTTATGTGTTTATCGTTCCACTGCGTAATAAATACTGATTTAATACATGCAATAGACTAGGTAGTGTGTATAACCGGTCATAGAATACCAGTGGGAAAGCCACATCGTGTCTCTGACCAACCATAGAGCACAATTGTTAGAACCGTAAGCATATTCTGACATTTTAAGATACGTACAAAAAGAAAAAAAATAAATAATGTTGAAGAAATTCGAAGTTTTAAAAACATAGTTTGTTCTTATGAAAAAAATATTGAATTATTAGTTCAGATTTTACGAATATAGTTTTACTTTTTAATCCAAAAATAGACTTAAGTTTCACACCTGAACCAGAGAATTGTATTTTCTATAATTTTCTGACAAAAAAACTAGAGTTTACGGTCAAAACCCTTATTAGCGCAGATTTTACGGAAATAGTTTATTTTTATAGGTTTCAGACAACACACGCCTATGAGAGACTAATACCCATCTCCCCCAAAACATTTTCAGCCATTTCTTGTTAAAAATTTTTATTTCAAGTCATTCACACGGGTTTTTTGCTAGCAACTCGGCCCACAGTACAGCACTATAAATACTCTAAGACGACCCGCTCCCATCCCTCCAAAAATATTTTATTCAGAGATTTCTTGTTAAAAATTTTTATAATGAATCCTAAATCTTTGGAAACAGCCTCTATTTCTGCCCGTTTAAGTTTTGATGTTGCTCCTTACTTTCAGTTGAAGAAACTTTTTTATAATTCAATTTCTGATCGCTGGGGGTGGGCCATGGTTGAATGTGTTTTCATGTAAAAATACCCTTCCCCTTTTCCATGGAAAATTGCCCCCTCAAGACAATTCCATTCCTGCCGACTTTTGGAGGGTGTTTACCCATTTTTCGATACTCAGGCAATTTTCTCAAGCTCATAGCTTTGGATTGGTAACACTAAAGTTAATGAATCCTAAATCTTTGGAAACAGCTACTATTTCTGCCCGTTTAAGTTTTGATGTTGCTCCTTACTTTTAGTTGAAGAAACTTTTTTATAATTTAATTTCTGATCACGGGGGGTGGGCCACCGTTGAAGTTGTTTTCTTGTAAAAATACCCTTCCCCTCTTCCATGGAGAATTCCCCCCTCAAGACAATACCCTTCCTGTCGACTTTTGGAGGGTGTTTCCCCATTTTTCGATAATCAGGCAATTTTCTCAAGCTCATAGCTTTTAACTGACAACACTAAAGTTAATGAATCCTAAATCTTTGGAAACAGTCTCTATTTCTTCCCGTTTAAGTTTTGATGGTGCTCCTTACTTTCAGTTGAAGAAACTTTTTTATAATTTAATTTCTGATGGCTATAATAATAAAGCGACGCACTCATTTTCTAATTTAAAAATTTGAGGAGCAAATCCCTAAGACAAAAGAGCTAAAATTTAATTTAAAAGTTAGCTTACGTCTCCGGAAAAAAAATCGGTAAAATTACCCCCTGAAAATTTCACCCCTGGAAACCCCCCTCCTTATGTAAAATTAATCCCCATACAAAGCTCAGAAAAGTCAAAAATAGCAAGCCACCCATCCCAAATCATAGGTTTCAGACAACACACGTCTATGAGAGACTAATACCCATCTCCCCCAAAACACTTTTCAGCCATTTCTTGTTAAA
The DNA here is from genome assembly GCA_029168905.1 of Artemia sp. Kazakhstan ARC1039. Classification (NCBI taxonomy): domain Eukaryota; kingdom Metazoa; phylum Arthropoda; class Branchiopoda; order Anostraca; family Artemiidae; genus Artemia; species Artemia sp. Kazakhstan ARC1039. The sequence goes on along the minus strand of JAQQPU010000748.1, from coordinate 64,355 downwards.
AACTAACAAAAGGGCTAAAATTTAATTTAAAAGTTAGCTTACGTCTCCGGAAAAAAAATCGGCAAAATTTCCCCCTGAAAATTCCACCCCTGGAAACCCTCCTCCTCATGTAAAATTAATCCCCGTATAAAGCTCAGAAAAGTAAAAAATAGCAAGCCACCCATCCCAAATCATGGGTTTTAGACAACACACGGCTGTGAGAGACTAATACCCATCTCCCCCAAAACCCTTTTCAGACATTTCTTGTTAAAAATTAACAAAAGGGCTAAAATTTAATTTAAAAGTTAACTTACGTCTTCGGAAAAAAAATCGGTAAAATTTCCCCCTGAAAATTTCACCCCTGGAAACCCCCCTCCTCATGTAAAATTAATCCCCGTAAAAAGCTCAGAAAGGTCAAAAATAGCAAGCCATCCATCCTAAATCATAGGTTTCAGACAACACACGCCTATGAGAGACTAATACCCATCTCCCCCAAAACACTTTTCAGTCATTTCTTGTTAAAAATTAACAAAAGGGCTAAAATTTAATTTAAAAGTTAGCTTACGTCTCCGGAAAAAAATCGGTAAAATTTCCCCTTGAAAATTTCACCCCTGGAAACCCGCCTCCTCATGTAAAATTAATCCCCGTACAAAGCTCAGAAAAGTCAAAAATAGCAAGCCACCCATCCCAAATCATAGGTTTCAGACAACACACACCTATGAGAGACTAATACCCATCTCCCCCAAAACATATCACTTCACATGTTGCCAGCTTTAAAAAAAATGTGCACGTGAACTTGAAGTGTAATTCATTGTGCAATTGACAACAATTTCTGCATGAAGTTACGCAGCACATTCTTGTGAAATTTCTTGTGCAATAGAACCTTGAATATTGTTTCATAACATGCTCGGCCACTTTCTAGCGTGCCAGCTTTTAAAATGTCCATGTGATAGTGTAGTGTCTCACCCATGGGTTTTTCTTGTAGGGTTCATATCTATTACACTTTTGAGCTTCTTGTAGGCGTGAATGTATGGTTGAATGTATGGTTCATATTCCCTATACCCTTACTACTGATACCAATTTCAAAATTTGGCCTAATTTCTTGAGAAAGGGCAGCTAAAAGGCATGGAAGGGGGATGGATGCCCTCCTGTCATTATTCAATACCCCCTTAACATGCCCTGAAAGTTTCAACTTAATTTTTACAGCCGTTCTTTAAAACTCTTGACGATACACCTTTTTGAAAACTGGATCCACATAACGTCATTCGATTTAGTTTAGCATACCCTTCAACCTTCCCTAAAATTTTCCCTTAATACCCTTAGCCTTTTTGGACACATCCATCACCAAACATTCACCCTTTCCCAGGTCATAAGTGTTGCATATAAGCAATGGATAAATTGCTCAATTTATTGTGATTCTTACCCGGCTGTGGGATGCATAGTTATTTGAACTTTTGCCTATTTTGAACAAAACGTTCTTTTGGTACAATCCCATTTTATGGACCTCTCGGCTTAATCACTATAGACCACAGTTTATATAATTATCCAGTAAGTTTACCGCAGATGATTTCTGGCTCTTCATTCTCGGTGCGAACAAAAAGCTCCTCCCACTTATTTATGCACTTATTGTCCACTTATTGGTGAGCCGGCCAAGTGGTTTTGTCAGTACTTGTTCCGTAGGTGATTATTCTTTGTCTACCCGTGAAAAGATCTAATGCCGCTTATGTTTATACGTTCTCTGGAGCACTCGCACCTCGGTCCGGGTTTTTATAATGGGGGAGATAGGGAAAGATCATACTGCTAATTATATAAACTGTGCTATAGACTGGCAATGATAGAACCAGTTTTGTGACGTCTGAACTGTTGTAGAGCAGGCAATTATAGCAAGGTTTTCATTGCGTATTCGATGTTAAAATGTGTTTTTTTGGATTTTAGGGGGGAAAAGGCACTTAGGTTATGTTAGATTACGTATTTAATATATGCAAAGCTTTACCCCCCCCCTAATGTGAAAAGCCCAAATTTGTTTCTAAACTATTATATATTCATCCGATTTTATTTTATTTCATTAGCATTAACCAAACTTGACTTTTTAGAGAGGCCCAAAAAATGGGATTGTACCATTTTTTTCAAAATTTCAGATAGTAGTAAAGGGACTGGTATCAAAAAGGGCAAGAGGGACAAGTAGCCCTCATATCAATCTTCAGCATCCCCTTCAACATACCCTAAAAGTTTCAACTTAATACCCTCAGCCGTTCCCTAGATATTGCTGATACACATAGCCAGCATAGACATAGTATGTTTTGATTTTGTTCAACATCCCTATCAACGATTCCTTAAAGTTCTACCTTAATTCTCTAAGCCCTTTTGGAAACCCGAGATCAAACATGCCTTGCCCCCCTCCCCCCCCTCCAAAAACAAACCTTGTATGTATGCACTTGGCAGCTTGCATAGCTTACAGCCCTTGCCCTGGGGGTTGTGGGGGGGGTATATAAGCCTTGGAGTTATAGTTATTTGAACTTTGGGCTACGTTAAATAAGAGGGATATCTCAAAATTTTGTCGGATTCTTATGGGAGAAAAAGAGCGTCGGAGGGGGCTGGTTGCCAACTGATAAATTTTCACTCTTAAAAAGGGCGTTCGAATTTTAATTTCTAATCGAATGAGGCCCTTCCAAATTTTATGCGACTACCTTTCCACATTAAATTAAAAATAAATAATAATATACTAGACCTTTAAATAATAATACCAATAATTGGAGAAATAAATAATAATACATACAACCCTTACAGCCCTTCACTACATACTTTACTTGCAACGGGATAACGCTTAAGCATTATCTCCAAGGCTATATCCAGGGTGTTACTCCCCCAAAATGTTGATTCGATACGTAAAAATGTAACAAAATACATATAAAAAAAATCTTTATGCGTTTTTAAAGTTTTTTGAGCACCCTCCAGCCCCCGAACAAAATCCTGGATACGGCCCTGGTGGCCTTTGACAGTTCAATTTTGTAAGTATAAATCCTATCTAAGACAGGCCCTAAACAGACGAGGACATTGTCTTATTTTTGTAATTACGGCTTTTATTTTATTTTAGCACTAAACCAGAGCTTCTTAAAATGTTGTTTAGTAATACCGTATTCATGACTACCAAAAGACAATTACTTGAAATTCAAAACGGTTTTATTAGTGTTTAATTGGTAGTAGTACTTTTTTTTAGGTTAGGTTCGCAAAAATAACATTGAGAAAAAATTCCTTAAACTTTTACCTTAATACTATAAGCCTTTTTGGAAACCCATGATCAAACAAGCCTTGCTCCCCACCCCCTCTCCAAAAAACAAACCTTGTATGTATGCACTGGACAGCTTGCATAGCTTACAGCCCTTGCCCTGGGGGTTGTGGGGGGGTATGTAAGCCTTGGAGTTATAGTTATTTGAACTTTGGGCTACGTTAAATAAGAGGGATATCTCAAAATTTTTGTCGGATTCTTATGGGAGAAAAAGAGCGTCGGAGGGGGCTGGTTGCCAACTGATAAATTTTCACTCTTAAAAAGGGCGTTCAAATTTTAATTTCTAATCGAATGAGGCCCTTCCAAATTTTATGCGACCACCTTTCCACATTAAATTAAAAATAAATAATAATATACTAGACCTTTAAATAATAATACCAATAATTGGAGAAATAAATAATAATACATACAACCCTTACAGCCCTTCACTACATACTTTACTTGCAACGGGATAACGCTTAAGCATTATCTCCAAGGCTATATCCAGGGTGTTACTCCCCCAAAATGTTGATTCGATACGTAAAAATGTAACAAAATACATATAAACAAATTCTTTATGCGTTTTTGAAGTTTTTTTAGCACCCTCCAGCCCCCGAACAAAATCCTGGATACGGCCCTGGTGGCCTTTGACAGTTCAATTTTGTAAGTATAAATCCTATCTAAGACAGGCCCTAAACAGACGAGGACATTGTCTTATTTTTGTAATTACGGCTTTTATTTTATTTTAGCACTAAACCAGAGCTTCTTAAAATTTTGTTTAGTAATACCGTATTCATGACTACCAAAAGACAATTACTTGAAATTCAAAACTGTTTTATTAGTGTTTAATTGGTAGTAGTACTTTTTTTTAGGTTAGGT
>JAQQPU010000748.1:0-54908 GCA_029168905.1 Artemia sp. Kazakhstan ARC1039 | reverse complement strand
CACAAGTAGCCTACCGGAATTTTTCATGGAGGGATGGTGGGATTTCCTGGTATCATTTAAGAACAATTAAAAAGTAAATTTAAAAAACAAGTTTTTCCAACCGAAAGTAAAGAGCAGCATCAAAACTTAAAACGAACAGAAATTATTACGTATATGACAGAAGTTGTCCCTTCCACAAGACCACAAGACGTTGCTCCGTATGCTAAAGTTTTGACTTTTTGTTCTAATTCTTTAATAACGATTCCTGAAACACAATTTCCGTTTAATTAGAATAAGTAGCTTTGTTATTAAATTATATGAAAAAAAACTTTAGCGTAAAGATTAAGGTCTTAAGGAGGAGGCAATCCCTTTCATATACGTAATAATTTATTTTCGTTTTAAGTTTTGATGTTGCTCCTTACTTTCAGTTGAAGAAACTTTTTATTTTATTTAATTTCTGATAGTTTTTAAATAATACTAGAAAATCCGGCTCTCTTTCTCCCTATGGAAAATTCCGGTACTTGTGCATTATACGCCACTGACTCAAATTTACGATGAGTAAAACTCGAGAACAAACAAGTTGCTTCGTTAGTTTCTTCGTTACTTTAGAAACAAACTTTGGCTATATATTTGCACATTAGGGAGGAGGTGAAGTAGAGTGGGTCTGCATGCCATATGTTTTAGATAAAATTATTCTGCATATTATGAAGTAAGAACTGTTTTCTGACTTCAAACTGTCCATACACTTTACCCCCCACACCTTATATGCAAATGCATAGCCCAAATTATATATTTCCCATCTATTCTGTCACTTGTCTTTGTCTTGTCTCGCGCTAAGCCGAAAGAAAGAAACAAACAAACCGGTTTGTTCTCGAGTTGTATACAGCATAATCTCGAGTGAATGACATAAAATCTACAAGTACCAAAATTCCTCCCCCCTACGGAAAATAAGAAACAAATTCAAATAAAATTTTCAAATTTGGAAAGCCTTGTTTTCCGCGGGAGGGGGGAGTATTTTCCGGGGGGGGGGGTATTTTCCACGGGTGGTTATTCTCAACGGGGGGGGGGGTATTTTCCAGGGGCTTATTTTTTGCAAGGAGGGGGTATTTTCCGGCGGTGGAGTTTAAACGCCGGAGGGGTATTTTCCACGAGGATTAGTAAACGCCAGGGGGAATAAATGCCAGGGGCAGGGTAAACATAGGCCACCACAAATAATAAACAGAACAGTTATCCTCCCTTCCCCATGGGAAACAATAAAGCTAATGAATATGGGTAAAAATCTTACAATATAAAAAACGTAGTTTTCTTCCAATCCTTCTTTTAAAGGCTTTTGCCCTTTTCCTTATAAATCTTGATCGTTCTGTTTCCTGGAAAAAATGAATTGCGGACGCTTCTGCTTTACTTATTGTATTATTAATACAGATAGTCTTACATGTCATTGAACAGATTGACTTCAGGGAATCGAATATTCTAATTTTAATCAACCACCCCAAGTGAAATTCTGGCTGGAGTCTCCAGTTTCTGTTTATTTTCAGTGTGCTTTGCCCAGCTGTCTCGAATGTCTCTCAAATAGTTCATTACGTCACTGTCTGAAATCCAAGATGGAATCAAGATACCGTTCCAAGAGTTTCGACAACTTCTGGGAGATTGTTTAGAGCAGAAATAGAAATACTCCTGTTGTAATTTATGAGTAATTTATGTAATATACCGAAAAAAAGTTAAGAACCATTAAACAAATTGGAGAAACTCATAATCTCTTCGCTTTTCTAAGTCATTTATTTCTAACCCAATTGCTGCTTTGAACTCTTAACTGGTACATTTCCAATAGATATGGTACTCAAAAGCACAAGATTTGTTATGGTGGTTCCAAATATGTAAAATTTATCAAGCTGAAAGTTATCTATCAAAAGCTACGGGCCAAAGAAAGTTCGCCTGAATTTAAACAACAAGAAAGACACCCCCCCCCCCAGATAGGGCAAGTGATCTTGACGAAAATTGTGTCATCATAGTTCAGCACATCAGAGTACCATATTGCAGAGGTTCCAAGCTCCTAGCTATAAAAATTGAATATATTTATTTTTCGAGAACGAAGATCACAGATATGCGTTTAATTTTTTGTTTGTTCTCTTTTTTTCTTTTTTTGTTGTTTTTCCCTCAGGGTCATTCGTGTCGATAAAATTTCCCTAGAAAATCAGGAAATATCCTATTTTACCGAGAATTGAAAGTTCTGGTGTATTTTTAAGTAGCTAAAAATGCTGCGCCACAGTTCAGTGGTATTTTCTGCTATTATATGGCACATAACTACAGTTTTTGGTCCAAACAAGAAGGCCAAGCTGTTATCAAATGTAAATTTCGAGACAGGCAATCGATTTCAAATTATTTAAAAACTACATATGGTGTGTCCCACCCAGTTCCAGAGCTAGTAATGCCACAATCGTCCCTAAAGAGTAACGTAGTTCTCTCAAAATAGACGACAAATCTAGACACTTTTAAAGCTTCATTTAGCTACGTTATTTCACTTGGTATTTCATAAAATTCATATACAGTGATGTCTGCGTATCAGCTAATAGGATGGTCTGTGGCAAGCATGGGCGCTCATAATGAGGGGGGGGGGTCAGGAGGGGACGCCAGCCCCCTCCTGGGTGAAAAATACTGCCTTATTTTTTATATTTTTGTTTTGAGATTTCTATTATATAGTATTAAAAGTGCCAATTAGACCAGGTAAGCCCCCCCCCCTCACCCAAGAATTCAGCTTATGGGCATTCATGGTGGCAAGGCTGCATCCAGGGGGGTAGGGGGTTTAGTTAATAGGAAAAATCACTTGATTTAGCACTTTCCTTTCAAATGATCCCTTAAATAGCTCTCTACGATACTCCAGTGCCCTGCTAGCAGTGACGAAAAAAAAGAAGAGGACAGATTAGTGCTACCTATGCAAAAAAGAGATTTCCCTTGTTGTTCAAGCCAGGGTGTTGTAAGTCTCCTGTAATATTATTCCGGTTATTGGCCATGGCGATCTCAATAACGTAAGTTTGTTTCGATCCTATAATATTCTTTAATGAAAAATTTTATAATGTCTTTCGTCATTTCTATTAAAAGCAATCAATTTATTATTTTCACAAAAATAAAAATTCGGTACTTCTATGATAAAGCGCCGACCTAATATTCTTCATCCATGTAGAACCTGTTTCTCTGATGGTCAATCCTAGTGAAATATACGTAAATATGATACAAATATAATACTTTGCCCTTCACCCCTATGTGCAAATATATAGCCCAAATTGTGTATTTCTCATCTATTCTGTCACTTCTCTTTGTCTTGTCTCACGCTAAGCTGAAAGATACTAACGAAAAAACCGGTTCTACAATGCGTCAATGGATGAACAACTTGAGTGGTCAGCGCTGTATCATACAAGTACCAAAAATTCTCCTATGGTTTAGGCTAAGAGTAATTTATTTAATTAAGAGTTATTTGCGTGAGAATACAAACATCAAGCGATCCTTGCACCTACTCCTGGCACCCAGGCTCCGCCAAAACACATCATAAAACACAATCATGATTTTTTAGGAAAAAGAGACTTTGACGGTGTCAGTTTCCCTGAAGGAGGGGTTCGGATTAATAGGATATTTGAAATCGTTCCCTGTTTGAAAGTGTTCACAATACATCTTCATGTTTGCCTCTATGGCAACTCTAATTGTTTTACTTAATAATCTTTATCTAGTTCTGTAGTTCATAGAATAGGATCCCTCCTATTTTCCAATTTCCCACGATCTTCTTGTCGTTTCCATGGAAGATTCTTTAGTTGCTCTTGCTCAGATTTCGACGAGGACACGTGCCTTCATTAGTCAAAAGGTAAGGTAAAACATTCTCATCCCTATTAGTGCAAAGATAACAGTTTACCGCTCAGGTAATGGATAGAAGTTGCACGGTGAGGGGTGCCCTCAGATTAATTTTGTAGCATGGCAATAGGTCTCTTTAATACGAAGAATAAATGTTGGGAATTCGTTGTAAAAACTTATCATCGGCTGGAGTCGAACAAGTGACATCAATTCATGAACTCTAGGAATTGTTTTTTTAAAATATAGGAGGGGGGTGTTGCAACTTTTTTAATTTCTTTCAATTAAAATACCAAAGAACGGCATTTACTATGGAAAGTAGCAAAACAAAGTACTTTTCAAAATCTAGGGGGAGGAGGCAAAAGAAACAAGGGGGCATATTCACCCCTCCCCCAAATTGATGCCACTGAGTCAACCCCATGGTCTCATAAAAACCGACTTTCTCCGTTAAATGGACTTCGCTAATCACAATAAAGCATTGAAATAGGAGGACTGATTCCCACCACAGAGAAGCTTTTCTTAAAAAAAAAAAAAAAAAAAATCAGCAATTGACGCAGCTGTTAAGGACGTAGACCAAATTGTGTATTTTGTGTATACTAGCCTTACATACAGGGGCGTAATTTGCTATGGGGCAGGGGGCAACTGCCCCCGAGACCCCAGTTTGTTCCCGAGCTAAAATTCAGTGTCTTCAAAAACATTGTCAAAACTGAGATATGCAGGCATAATTCAAGCATCCACAGAAACAAATCAGTTTTTTTTTTACTATATCTTTGTCTTTATGCTATTATATGGCTGATTTCTCACTGTCATTTCCACTTGACTTGGGAAAGTCGGCTCCTGCTTTGTCCCCCTCATTATTTTGATGAAATTATGCCACTGCACATATAGGCCTATCCTTACTGGATCTGCACTACTACATTGTAAGAAAAAAAAATAGCTTGTTATTGGCAGTCAAATAAGATGAAATCAAGCAGTTCGTGGTAACAAACTGTAAGTAAGGAGCGACCCAGCTCAATAGCAACCGAAACTCTAAAAAACGGAATTTTGATACCAATGGATACTTCAAAAGAATCAGATTTTTAAGCCGATTTCAAATATAAGTTTCATCAAGTTTAGTCTTACCCATTAAAAGTTACGCGCCTGAGAAAATTTGCCTTATTTTTGAAAAAAGGGGAGAACACCCCCTAAAGGTCATAAAACCTTAATGAAAATCATACCATCGGATTTCAGAGAACCTTACTATATAAGTTTCAAGCTCCTATCTGCAAAAATGTGGAATTTTGTATTTTTTGCCAGAAGAAAGATCACGGATGCGTGTTTTTTTTTCCAGGGGTTATGGTATCGAACCATTCGTCCTAAAATATTGCAGGAGGACTCAGTGCCCTTTGTAAGTGACCAAAAAAATGGAGGGCACCTAAGCCCCCTCCGACACTTATTTGTTTCCCGAAGTCACCGGATCAAAATTTTGAGAGAGCCATTTTGTTCAGCATGGTCGAAAATACAATAACTATGTCTTTGAGGATGACTTAATCCCCCACAGTCCCCAGGGGAAGGTCTGCAAGTTATGAGCATTGCCTAATGTTTACATATAGTATTGGTTATTGGGAAGTATACAGAAGTTTTCAGTGGGAATTTATTCTGGTAGTTGGGGGGGGTCGGGGTTTATTTGGGAGGATCTTTCCATGGAGGAAGTTTTCTTGGACGAAGCGACATTACTATGAAGGGGGTGCCGGACTTCCCAGCATTATTTAAAAAAAGATCAGAAATTACATAATAAAAAAACAATTTTTTCAACTGAAAGTAAGTAGCAAAATTTAAAACTAAAAAAAAATATTACGTATATGATTAGGTTTGGCCCCTTGTCCTTACCTAGCTCTTTACGCTAAATTTTTTTTGTACTCTCATCAGAGCTATTTATTCTAATTAACAACCTTTGTGATTAATGGGTCATTCTTAAAGAATTGGAAAAGATTTGAACTTTAGCATAAAGAGCGAGGTATTGACTAGAGGGCAAACCCCCTAATATACGGAACAGAAATATACGAATATAGAATTTCGTTACGTAAATTATTTCGTAAGTTACGTCAGAACAAAATTTCGAGAAAGCCATTTAACCAAAAAAAAGTAAAATTAATATGCAAATTTTGTTTTAATTATTCATGTATGGTGAGCCAAAATCAAAGCTACATTAATTCAAAAATGTTCAGAAATTAAAAAAAAACAAGTTTTTTTTAACTGAAAGTAAGGAGCGACATTAAAACTTAAAACGACCAGAAATTATTCCGTATATGAAAGGGGCTGTCCCTCCTCAACGCCTTGCTCTGTATGCTAAAGTTTGACTATGTCTCACAGCTTTATTTTTTAAAACAATCAAAAACTTTAGCGTAAAGAGCGAGACGGTGAGGAGGGGACAACCCAATTCATATACGGAATCATTTCTGGTCGTTTTAAGTTTTAGTGTCGCTCCTTACTTTCAGTTAAAAAAAAACTTGTTGTTTTTTATTTAATATCAATCCAGATCAATCCATCAAAGGAGACCAGTATTTATTTTTCGGCATAACGACATGTAAATATTTTTAGAGTCAACCAATCAAATCAACCAATCAACCAAGAGTCAACCAAGTCAACCAATCAAGTTTGTCTTTTTTATTCTAACCATTTTTGCGAACTCAAATGTAGCTAGGATTGTAACAACAATCTCCAAAAATTTAAAGCTTGGCAAAATGTATATTCTTATCCAGATATGACAATCCACAAATGATAAAAGACTTTGACAAAAAACAGCAATCTTATCCTTTGGTTTAATTTGTATGATTATTTTTTCTAAATATTAACGTTACCCAGTTAATATTGTATTACATAAAATATTATAGTAAATTTTATAAATTTTATTAAATATTATATACAGTATAATATTATAAAATATTATAATAAAATACTACCCAGTTTTAACGTCTTTTGTTGTTTTGTTCGTTTCTTGAATTCGATTTCTTAACTCATTTTGTAAACTCAGTGTCTTGTATTATATCACGTTTTTGTTTGTTTGTCACATAAATTTGTGAAATTAGTGATCATTTTCGATAACTTCCGAAGATTAAATTACTTCTAGTATAAGCATTTTATCAGTGTCGACACTTCCAATGACAGTACAACCATACAACATCAAAATTCACCTGTCTTATTTACTCCCCCCTTTTATAAATACAAAATCATAAGCGACTCATCGGGCAAAGCAAAAAGCATAAAACAAGGAATTAATTTGATTAACTTAGGTTTAATTTTCATAATTTGCAATCTTTGTTCTAAAGGCAGTGAGGGTCATGAAATCCCTGCGTACGAACTAATTGTAAAATTTCCTAAAATTTTGTACAAGATGGATGTCTCAAAATTTTATTCATATATCTTAGGGAATCACGCGGGTGGGGCGGGGGGGTTTATCAAAAATGGCAAAAGAGCGTGGTTGGTTGCTCTCTAATCAATTTTTACCCTTAAAAAGGACCCTAGAAAATTACAATTTCCAGTTCAATGAGTCACCTTCGTTTCTCTGGCTATTCCATCCATACAAACTTGGATTAAGAATAAATAAATAAATAAGTAAAACAAAATGATAATTCATTAAAGGCAAATCGAACTTCACTCAAGCAGCACTGCCACCTACACCAAGTACTGCCACCGACATCAATTTTTCGGTCGTCACCTAAAGTGTCATTACTGAGTGTCGTGTTTTTTTTTTGTGTGTGTGTTATACGTGTTATTATTTCTTTTTTTTGTCATCGAACCAATGCTATTGTTCCAATTTATTGTTGTTGCAAAGGTTTTCTCCGGCCATTTGACAGAGCATCAAAGATTCAATTTCTCGTAGTAAGAACAAATGTTTCACAAATAATTCTGCACTCGGTCAAAGTATCATTGTTATAAATGGCTATATAAAGGTGTTTTATTTTTGTTTCTATTGGTCATTGCAAATCGTTTTTGTTGAATTTTATATTAGCTTACAAAATTACTCAATTGGAAAATTATTGAATTTTATGCGTCAGTCTTTCGTTTGTTGTTCCCAAATTTTATCATATCTTCGAAAAAAAGTTTTTACTTGTCTTCTTATATTCTATAACGAGCGGAGATTTTTTTTTTTATCTCCAAGAGAATTTCACTCAAGGAGGGTTATATCTACAGAGAATTTGTCCTGTGAGAGCGTTTCTGTCGTATTCTAGATGACTTCGAGTAAAAAACAGTTTGAAAATTTTGAAATTTTGGTCTTTGTCAAGTTATCTAGACGTTGTGCATAATAATAGCAAATATTGAAACATTCCATTCTTAAAAAAATTTTATTTTTTAAAAATAGAAAACTTGGCTGTCTAGTGAAATACGTAAACAATTTCTTAAGCCACACAGCCTTTCCATTCAAAGAATTTATTAAATAAAAATTATGATAGAAAAACGGGTATATTATTTAAACAAAGCAGTGGAAAAAATGAGAGAAAAAAACAGCAACATTTAAATAATAAAGATCAGAATATTTCGAATCCATGTCCGAGATCCTTTATCAGCCGAACAAAAAGTTAAATTCAATTAAATGCAACATAGAAAGAAAAAGAGAAACTCAAGAAACAAATAAATAAAACTCACATCTCAATTTCTTTCTGTTTGTCATTTCTGTTTAGCCTATCCACGCTATTTGTAGTGATAACAGTGATATTTAGAAATTATCAAGATGTAAGTTTTATTTTTTTTTGTTTTTGTTTTTCCTTATATGCTTTGTTTAATTTAGCTTCACTCATTTTCCCCGTTGATAAAGGCTCCTGGGTGTTGAGTCGAAAATTTGGATCTTTAATATTTAAAGTTTGTGGGTTTTTTTCTGTTTTTTTCCACTATTTTGTTTAAATATTACACCCATTTTTATGTATTTTCGTTCGTTAAATTCTTCTAGTGCAACATAGATATGACATTCCCGCGCATTGTTTTCGATTCAAAATGTTAGTTACGAGAAAACATGTCTCTGCCCAACATGTAATCAGGCTTTAGAGTGGACGGAGCAACCATTTTGTTTGTTTAAGTTATAGGGCACAAATATTGAGCTCACAAAAGGCATTGAAGACATGCTCACGGAGGTTGCACTGGGCCTATTTTACCATTGAAGAATGGGCCTTGGAAATAAGTAATATGGATTCACGTATATTTGGACCCTTTAAAGTATGAGATTCCCCGATAGGACTCTCAAAGTTAAAATTTAGCTACAGAAGGCAGTGTTGGTGAGAAATTGAGCCCCTAAAAATCGTATTTCTAGAATATAATTAAAATTGGTTGATTATATGAAATTTATTTCACGTTCTTAACAAGTTACAAACGGAATAATAGTAACTGAAGTGAAAAGAGAAAAAAAGAAACTTAAAGAAATTCAACACAATATACACAACAACAGAAAGGAAGATCTTCCAGCAAATCAACTAAAGCAAACAGAGAAATTACACTTTACACAAAACAGATATATTACACTTAAACAGCTGTAATAGGATCTATAGCTCCATATTTTGCTGTTACTTTAGAATTTTTAGGCCCATGGTGGGGGATTAACAAGGTACTTGCGATATTTGTAAGAAAAAGAACGGAGAACTCTTTAATCCCCTTCTATTCAAATGGGCCACAAGGAAGATAACGACAGAATGTGTGGGATAACAAAAACACTATAAAGGCGCGCCAGTAAAATTTACTGCAACAGCTTACTGCAAACAAGGTGTCCGTAGGTACGTCAGGCTTTTCCCCCAAAATGCTCAACAGGAGCCAAAAGAGTCAATTTAGGATTGGACGCAGAAGACCTAGATAAGTAAATGTAGCAGTGTTGCCAACGCCTTGAAATAAATTGTACCGGTTTTTCAACTAAAATTGTACCACAATAGATCAATTTGTATCATCTGAAGATTAGGTTAAACTTTTGCCACAACAAGAAGAATACTTTCGATAAACTAAAACTTGAACAGTTATCCAAGTTAGAAAGGATCAACCCTAAGAGTCATAGAACTTTAATGAAAATCAAACCATCAGATTCTGCGTAATAGAAAACCCTTCTGTAGATGTTTCAAGCTCCTACCTGCAAAAATGTGGAATTTTGTATTTTTTTTTTTTTTTGCCAGAAGAAAGATCACGGATGCGTGTTTAGCTTAAAGTTGTTTTAGTACTTTCAAAAGAGCTATCTATTCTAGTTAAACAGCCTTTGTGATTCAGAGATTTGTGATTCGAACACAGTTCGAACTTTAGCGTAAAGAGCAAGGTATTGACTAGGAGGCGAACCCCCTCATATACGTAATAATTTCTATTCGTTTAAAGTTTTAATGTTGCTCCTTACTTTCAGTTGAAAAAACTGTTTTTTTTATTTAATTTATATTAAGATCTGATGTTTTGGGTTTCATTTAATCATTCAGCAAGAATAAACTATTGTATGACTCGTTAAAGGTTTCAATATGCCTCTCTACCTTCTCTGAGAATTCTATTTTTGATATTCTTTTTGATATTTGAAAATCTTTTGAATTTCTTGGTGAAAAAAAACTTTGATAAACTACAAAGGTTGATGGTGAAAAATTTGGTGAATAAATGGTATTGGACTCTATCAGGGCGTGGGTATGGGAAATTGTACAGTGCCTAGAAGCTTAACATAGGCTGTATATGGCTATATATGGCTCTAAAACAGAAATACTTGGATATTCATAGCCTTAGCAACTAGAGTCACTAAAAAGTTACCCTAATAAAGAACCTACATTGTGCAAACGTTATGCACATAGGGATGCCAGTGAAAGTAATCTAAATGGACTATTCCCTCCTTCTCCACGATGTGCAAAATCTTTTTAATTGTAAACAATGAAAAAATTATCTGAAGTCTAATTTCAGCTCTCGTGTGTAGCTAAGTTTGTTTTATTTGTTTACAAGATTTCTATTTGGTTTATTGCTGTTTCATAACTCAAACTGTTCTCAAGTTAGGCTCCTGAGATCTAATATACATATGTTCAAGAAAAAACCTCAAATATAATGCACTGGTTCCAGCACGGAGGATATACATAGCCTATAATGAAACCCAAACTCATAAAGAGTGAATAAGAAATATTTATTAGTGCAAGTTCTGCCTTCCTTAGAAGAAACACTCTGATATTTTGAAAAAAAAACTTTACAAAAATTATAGGTAGGCCTATTTATCTCTTATAGCCACCACACACAAGAAGTAAAGTAAGGTTAATCCTAATGAAAAATTTCTTACTTCATAATATGCAGAATAATTGTAGCTAACTCATTTTGCATGCAAACCCGCTATGCTTTACCCCTACCCTCACCTAATGTGCAAATATATAGCCCAAATTGTACATATTTCAATGCATTTTCCCACCCGCAACTCGTTTTTTTCCAATTTTCGTTTTGTCACGGTTGATTCCATTTATAAGAACGCAAGTTGAAATGCATTGCGAGAATAGCCGGAAAATATATAATTTGGGCTATATATTTACACATTAGGGGGGGGGGAGTAAAAAATAGTGGGTCAATATGCAAAATCTGTTAGCTACAATTATTCTGCATATTATAAAACAAGAACTATATCATTTGAATTAGCCTAACTTCACTTCTTGAGTGTATTGGCTAGAAGAGATCAGCACCAAATTTTAAAATAGTTAGGCTACTTACATTATTCCTGAGTGTATTTCCCCTTGCTTACCCCCCCCCCCCCTAATGTGCTAATATGTAGCCACAGTTGTAATTTATCCGTGTATTTCCACATGCCACTGTTAAAACAGAAGGCGAACAAGCAATGTCGACAAAATTATGCAACGGAAAAATTCAAAGAAAATACATAATTCGGTCTATATATCTTTTCCATTTGGGGGGGGGGGGGGGAGGGATAAAGTAAAATGAAACATTTGAAGGTATACTAAGAGCTATATGTTTCGTAATTTTAAATTTGGTTTCAGAATTTTATTTTGTTTTGTTCTGAGGAGGGCAAACACTCTAATATTACCAAAAGAAAATCAATAAAAGCACGAAAAAAAAATAAGGAAAGGGGAAAGAGAAAGTGGGGAAGAGAGAAAAGATGGAAAGGGAACATTTCAGCAGCTTACAAGAATTTATCCCGGTCGCTCAGCAAAAAATAGACCTGCAACCAATGGCAACTGAAAAACTACTATTTGGTAAATTTCTGTTACTATAATTAAAAGTAGCCTACTTTGAAGGCTCTTTTCGATGATTTTCTTTTTAAAGGGATTTAATTGATTTTGAGAGTTTTACTCAATAAATAGTAGAGCCTACTGGATTTGTCGAGGTACTTACTATAAATGTTTAAGCTTATCCAACGTCATTTAATCTGCTGGTTGATGGATTGATCAAACAAATTTTAACCAAAAAACATGCCAGTTTTCTAAATTTGAAATATTTGCGGAAAAACGCTACATTTTCTGTGAAAAATCCTGCCTGTAGATCACTCTACTTTGGTGCAAGTAGTCTTACCAAACAAAAATAAATTGCAGTCAAAACCGGGAGTCCATGGATACATCAAGAAACTGGGAGGATAAGGTTGAGGAGCAGGCCAATTCTCCATCACCTGGTGCACATTTTGGAGCACCACTTGTTCTTCCACACTTGGAACATTTCCACCTCACCTCTTTTGCGCCCTGTATGGGGCACTTCCCGCCACGCATGATGCACTTCCCCTAACTTTCCGTGCGCCACCTATTCAAAATTTTGAAATTAGGCAGCCCATCGAATAAGGTACAAGTAAGAGCATGCTAAAAAAGAAAAAAGTGGACTATAGTCAGTGGAAACTTTTCTATTCCCCATTAATAATGTGCACTAAATGTTTCCCCTGACTAAAACACAATCGAGCTATTAGTTAAGAGCCTCACGATGATCAGCTGAGGACCTAAAGTCAATGACGGTGGCCATTTTGTAGGCGTGGAACAAGAAGAGGGGGACTAGGGGGGTTTGACCTCCCCCATCCCCAAAACTTTTGTCCAAATCGTAAGAACGTAACAAAAATGAATATAAATAAATCTTTGTTAAACTTTTTAAAAAAATTTTGTAACCCCCCCCCCAAAAAAAAATCCTTTTGTACACCCCCCCCCCGATACGGCACTGCGTGGAGCATATCACAAGAGGTGTGTAGAGAACACCCCTTCTATCCCTTACATTAGCTTACTAAGACCGCACTAAAGTGTACAATTTTGAAAAATGTAAAACTTTTCTTGGTAAGAAGAAGTTTTTTCCCTCACTCCGACCTCTGGAAACTTTATACAAAGTCGCTAAAAAAAAAATATAATAATAAAAAAACTGCAGAGATCCATAGTAGCCTAGGTCTAAAATGTAACGGCTTTGCTCAGTTTGCTGCACTGAGTCATTGATCAGTTTTATATATTTAAACATTCTTCTTCTGTTTATTTTTGTAACTTGAATTGAATAGTTTATTTTTATTTTCATAGTTATGCTTCTCATAATAAACTAGATAACACTTATGTTACTGAGTGCAAGAACTAAAATACATGAAATTAAAAAAATTTTGCAACAAGGTAATATGCCACATGCTCTACTCAATTGCTTCAGTGTCTCCGTGACCAGACCTGAATAATGAATTAATTTGGTAATAATTTTCCATTTAAAATTTGATAGCTGATCTGAATTCTATCTAAATAAAAATATAAAAAACATCGGTCCAGAGGATCCTCACCAGCGCAATATATGCCTTAGGACAAAATACGGGGCTTAGGCCCGTACACAGGTTAACTTCTGGGTCATGACCCCTAACCCCCCGCTCCCCCCCAAAAAAAAAAATCTGTCATATTTTTCTACAATTTTCGTATATTGCAAGTCATGGCTGTTTTGAAAATTCTAACCATGATAAATTATAGGTTTGGGGACAAATATTAGGATTAAATAAAAAAAATAAAATAAAATTCAACAGAAAGTAAGTAGCAACATTAAAACTTAAGACGAATAGATATTTTTACGTATATGAGCGGAGGGTTGCGCCCTATTCAATTTCTTGCTCTTGACACTAAAGTTCGAATTTTGTCCCTATTCTTTAAGAAGGACTCCTGAATCACAAATGCCGTTTAATCAGAATAAAAAGCTCTTTTAAAAGCACTAAAAATAAACTTTAGCATAGAGATTGGGTTTTGACGAGGGGAAGATCCCCTTTATATACGTAATAATTTCTATTCGTTTTAAGTTTTAACGTTGCTCCTTACTTTCAGTTGAAAAAACTTTTCTTTTTATTTAATTTCTAATCGTTTCTTAAATAATACTGGGAAATGCATCTTCCCCTCCGTGGAAAATTCCCTTTCCCCACGAAAAATTTCTCCATGTAAAGATCTTCCCACGTACCCCCCCCCCCTCCACCAGAAAAATCGCCCCTGAAAAAAAACGTTTGTATACTTCCCAATAACCAATACTATACGTAAGCAATGAGCAAAGCTCATAACTTGCAGCCCTTCCCCCGGGTACTGTGGGCTGCTAATTCGTCCTCAAAAACATAGCTGTTAGATTTTTCGACTATGCTATAAAATGGCTATCTAAAAATTTTGATCTGGTGACCTTAGGAAAAGAAAGAGGGTGGGAGGGGGGCTAGGTCCCCTTCAATATCTTTGGTCATGTAAAAGGAGCACTATAACTTTTGATTTCCGATCAAATGAGCCTTTTCCTGATCTTCTACGATCAGTGATTCAATATTAACCCCCCCCCCTCCTGGGGAAAACCAACCAACCAAAAAAAAACAACAAACAAATATACACGCATTCGTGATCTCTCTTCTGGCAAAAAATGTCAATTTGTAACCTCTACAGTAGGGTTCTCCGGTATGCTGAATCTGATGGAGTAATTTTCATTAATAACACTTGATGTTTGGGGGTGTTTACCCCTTTTTAAAAAATTAGGCAAATTTTCTCAGGCTCGTAACTTTTTATGAGTACCATTAAATTTGATGAATTCTACATATTTGGAATAAGTATCAAAATTTGATTCTTTTGGTGCATGTATTGTTATCAAGAATCTGTTTCTTAGAGCTTCGGTTACTATTGAGCCGCGTCACTCATTACTTGCAGTTCGCTAACCACGAACTGTTTAATTCGAAAAATGTAACATCAAGATAATTATAAAACAATATTTGACAATTTGCTGCAGTGAAGCCATTGAAGGTCAATTAGAAGCGAGTAATTGATTTTGGAAAGGCTAATATGAGACTAAAGGTTAATTTCAGTGAATATCTGGGTATGACCTTGTCAGCTTTAGCAACCATAGTCAACATCATTTTGACCCCAAAACCACTAAATCAATATTTTGAAACGTCATTTGTTTTTTGGGTTTTTTTTTCCAGAGTTAGCAAGAGCGGGTAGACTAATAGTGGGTAAGGCTGATAGGCCTACTAATATTTAAATATTAAAAAATAGGTCATAGCTAATACTAGTTTTTTTATGAAACGTTCAGGTAAAGATGACCAATGTGTTTTTGTGACTTCAACAGGAAAAAATGTATAATTTAAAATCCTAAAAGAGGCAAAACTTTTTTCTTTTTTTAATAAGCTTTGCCAAAATAAAAGCGATGTGTTTCTGTTATATTAGCAATTTGAATTACTAAAGAGAACGTGACTAAAAAGTTCAAATTAAAAAAACTGGCTACCTGATTTTAAACTTGGCTTAAACTTTCGGCAAAAAGAATAACTTTAAAAATTATCTCTTGAAATCCTAAGAATACCATTTTTTTTTAGTAAGCTTCAACAAACAAAATGCTTCTATTATCCTGGCAACAAGAGGAATCATAAAAATTACATCAAACAGCTCGTGATAACGAAGTGTGAGTAAGGAGCAACTCAGCCCCAGTTGTAACCGAAAACCCCCAAAAAAAACAAATTCAAATTGACAACAATAGATACATGACAAGAATTGACTTTTAATGGTGATTCCAAATATATAAAATTTATTAAGTATAAGGTTACCCATCAAATGTTACGAGCCTGAGAAAATGCACCTGATTTTTGGAAAAGGGGAGAAACATCCCTCCAAAAGTCGAGAAATCTTATCGAAAATTGTAGCACCAGATTCAGCGTATCAGAGAACCCTACTGTAGGAGTTTTAAGCTATTATCTTTAAAAATGCGGAATTTTATTGTTTTTGCCATAAGGAAGATCACGGATGAGTGTTTTTTTTTTTTTTTTTTTTTTTTTTTTTTTTTTTTTTTTTTTTTTTTCTAGGTGCAATTATATCCGTAACCAATCGTAACCAATTATAACCGATAGTTCCAGAAGATTAGGAGAGGGCTCATTTGAACGGAAATTAAAAATTCTAGTGCCCTTCTTAAGTGACCAAAACACTGGAGGGCAACCAGCACCTTTCCCATAGCCTTTTTTGTCCAAAGTTATCTGATAAAAATTTTGAGATAGCCATTTGTTGAGTATAGTTGAGATATCCACTAACTATGTATTTGGAGATAACATGATCCCCAGAGACTCAGGAGGAAGGGCCGCAAGTTATGAAATTTGTCCATTATTTACATATAGCATTTATTATTGGGAGAATAACGACATTTTTCGGGAGGAAGGGGGATTTTCTGGGGAATGAATTTCAACGGCGAGTATTTTCCATTGGGATGGAAATTTCTGAGGATGAACTTTCCAGGGAAAATTTTATACGGGAGAAATTTATCAGAATTCATATACAAAATTCATTTTATTTTTTCTACTTTCTCGTTGGCGATTCCATTTTACAAGTGAGGATACTCTTGGGAAACAAGTGGGGATACTCTTGGTGTCCGGGGCAAATTTTCACCGGAGTTTGAATTTTCTGGGGGACTTTTACGTGAGATTTGCCACGGGAGAAAACATCCATGGAGGAATAATCAACAGAATAAGTTCTATATGGGGAAGTTTTCCGCGAGAGAAGCATTGCACTGGGGTGGGGGAGGGGTGAGGTGTATTTCCGGGAAATACTTTCCACACAGGGGGAACTCCACCATTACCCGAAAACGATCAGAAATTTTATTGAAAATAAGCCTTTATTCAAATTAAAGTATGCTAAGGAGTATTCTTTGTATTTTTTTTTATTTGAATTCATCCTGAATCTAAGTTTAATATTCATTTGCTTTGGAAGCGAACTTTAAACCCCCCCCCTCCCACCCTAATGCACTGACTTCTCCGTAAGTCGCTCTTTTCTTCAAATTGATCTAATAGTTTGTCAAAATATAGAAAATTTTATTGCATCCACACAACACAAGGCAAACAATTTGCACATTAGAGGAGTGGGATAAGTACATTTCCGACGCAAATGAATGTTCCACGGTGAAATTCCGATTATAAGAGTATGTGTCTTTCTTAGTTATCTCACTAGTGAGTTACTAGAATATTTAACAAACAAGTATCCCCCGACAGTCCCGAAAAGAACCCTTGAAGAAATGCTAGACAGACGACAGCCACGAGTAAGACCAACAATGAAAAGATGGATTGAAAGCTTCGACCGTCAATGTATTGCGTAACTATCTAAACAGCACAAGAAAAAGAGTGCCCAGTCGAGCCCTGGTTCATTCCCTCAGAAGGAGTGGCACAAATACATTCCGGTGTTAATATACAATCGCTTCTCTTGAGAAGGAAATTTTCTTAGAAAATGATCCCTACTTCATAATATGCAGAAAAGTTGTAGTTAAAATTTTTTTTAAGTCACTTACACTACAATTTAAACCGAACCCCCCTCTCTCTTTTAAAATACAAATATATAGCGTTGATTATATTCCCCATGTGTTTTTTTGCTCCTTGATTTCATCAGTGTTTATTCAATTTACGGATACTAAGATGAAACAAGAGTGACACATGGTAAAATGCTTGGGGAATATATATAAATTGGCTACATGTTTGCAGTGGCGGATCCAGGGGGAGGGTGAGGGGGGCACACGCCCCCCCCCCTAACGTAGTCTAAAGTAGTGTACTTTTCGCAAGATTACGTTAAATAAACTTGCTCCTAACGCAAGTTTATCGGATCAGCCTATGTTGCCCCCCCTAAAAATCATGGATCCGCCCCTGCATGTTTGCACATTGGGGAGTGGGAGTAAGCCATAGTGTTGACATTCTTTAGGGTCAAGAGCCAAAATTGTGCATTAATACTTATGTCCCGCGAGAATTAACGCGGAAATAAGCAGACTAAGTAATCTTGATAGTAATTTTCACTGGAGTCAGTTAGGACCTAGTATCGGTATTTTGTGTGTTTCCAATTTTAGAAAATTGTACTTGTGTATTATCCAGAACACATTCAAGACGTGAAGTTAGGTTATTCATGATAAGATGGTACTTCTATGTTAAACGCACTCTTTTATATAGTGCTAGTTTGGTTAATGCTAATGAAATACAATAGGATGAATATATAATAGTTTAGAAACAAATTTGGACTATATATTCGCACATTAGGGGTAGTGGAGGCAGTGGCGGATCCAGGGAGAGGGCGAGGGGGCGCTCGCCCCCTAACATAGTCCAAAAGTAGTATAATTTACTTAATTAACGCAAATTTGCGTTAATTAAACTTGCTCCTAACGTAAGTTTATCGGATCAACCTATTTTGCCCCCCCCCCCTATAAAAATCCCGGATCCGCCCCTGGTGGAGGGTAAAGCATAGCGTATCTTAAATACGTAACCTAACCTAACCTAGGTACCTTTTTCTCCCCTAAACCCCCAAAAACAACAGTTTAAATATTGTCAACACATTGAAAACCACGCTAAGCATTCACTACTGTATAGCACTGTCTTGAATTAACCTATACAAAACGGGTTTTCTGTCGCGTCTCCAGTTTGACAGATATAAGAGTGCATAGAAGTACCGATATAATATACCAAAATATGATGAAAATGTAAGAATTTAGTAACAAAATAATAAAACCACAAAAAAATTATGGAAAACAGGCCGTCCAGAATGCATTATATTAAATACCTAACCAAAATACCAATACTATATACTAAATATTTAATTAAAATATACCTACATAGTAATTTATCTCATTGAACCCCAGCTAATTATAACCGATTTAAAACAGACAAATCGATTTTTCTCAGAGGAAACAGAGCAAACTTCTTGAATGTGTTCTAGATAATACACAAGTACCCAGGAAATTTTTTAAATTTATATTCCGAGGTATACAATCAACACGTCCAGTACTATACCCATGATAAAGCTTGTCACATAAATTGCCTTATACTTAATAATTGTCAACTGTGTTACAATTCTCTTCCGGTATAATAATTGTGCAAAGAGCCGGCACTTTAATCTAAAAGTCAATTAGTATCAACAATAAGCCTGTAACTCTAATTTAACAACCATTATTAAATTCAGCATCAAAAATGTTGGTTATCATTATTATAAAATTAACTATGACAGCATTAACAACCTAACCATAAAATTCTCTTCATTACCGACTATCAAATCCGTCATTCAACAGTGGTAAACCATTATCCAAAATTTATGTACTAATCCCACCTTTGGCACCCATCTATAAAGTCTATTGTCATGCCAACAACTATTCGAAATAATTGCCTCAAAATAATATAGGCGGAACTTATTTTCAAAACAGCCAATGACAATGGAGCATATTATAAACAGTACCGCCCACAGTGTAAGAATATCCGCTAAGTGGTAGTCAAGTGAGCTTAGTATACACTTGTCTTTAGAGTTTCGAATTTCGAAGATTAAAACTGATCAGTGTTGACTTTGGACTAAACTGTGGTGGCAATAAAGGTATCATATTTAAAACTGTTATTTAAGACGGTTTTTGTCAACAGAAACCAGACTATACCGAAAAGGGGAATTGTCTTTATATGTGAAGTAAGTTGATATAGTGAAAACAAATACGTATGGAAATTTAATTCAGGCTCATGTCTTACAAGGCATAGGTTTAGTATCAATTCAGCGAGAGCCGAAAATATTTTTAACATACCTACGCCATAATAAAGCTGAAGCTGGTATCAATATACTATTAGACCTGTTTGGGAAGGAAACATCTTAAGAAAACAATTCCTACTTGATAATATAAGTAATGATTATACTTAGTCATTCCGAAAAGCCATGGGCGTACGTAGCTTCTTGTCTAAGGGGGGGGGGGGGGCAGCTGATTCTGTGATGAAGGGTGTGGGGAAAGCTGAAGTTATATTGTCAGTTCACAAAACCTTACAATGCCATGGGCGTATTTAGCTTCTTGCCTAGAGGGGGGGGGGGGAATTCATCTGTGATCAAAAGTGGGGGGCAGGAGTAATCTTCTTGGACTAGAGCCAAATCTTTCCATGACATTATGGATAATTGCTTCTTGTTTGATTTTTATTCTGTGATTTCGGCTGTTTATTTCCAACTTTTTCAACCATCTACCTTTTATCAACTGCTTACCTTTTTTCAACCTTCTGCTTTTCAACCATCTGCTTTTTCAGCTATATCTAGTGTAAATTTGAAGTTCTAGGGAGGATGCAGCACCCCCTGTCCCCCTCCCCCCGTATGCCCATGCGAAAAGCACTTCACTTAACTTCGTTGGCGGATCCGGGTGGACCCCGGCCCCTCCTAGATTTTTTCTGGGACCTTCGTTCCGGTAAATTTCTTGGTGGCGCTATAATTTAGCTAGGATGAAAGTGGTAACTTTTTTATGCTCTTTCATAATTCAATAGTTGCTTTTGGGGCAAATTGCATCTTGAGCCCTTAAAGGGGCCCCAAAGATATTTCATATGAAGTATGAAAGAGCTTAAAAAACATCATACGATGTTTACACTTTCATCCTAGCTAAATTATATGGCTCATTGGAAATTTACCATGAACTTTACACCCCCCTCCCCACCCGCTAATGTGCAAATATATATCCTGAATTGGAATATTCCCTGAATTGTCGACCGCTGAGTTTCGAATCATAAAATTCAGCGCTATTTTTGTCGATGGCATTTCAAAAACTTGAAACGGTAGGAAAATGGTTTATATTTGAGTTGCCTAATCAATTAGGTTTGAATTGTTATAAATAAGTATTTTTGGAATATATTAATCTTGAACAACTTATTTATAAACTAGTAATATGTTTTTAACCACTTTTCAATAACTTAACTAGTGTTGATAACTTCTTTGTGTGGTTACAAAAATGAAATACCTTGGAGCCCCTTTAAGGATTCAAGATGCACTTAGCCCCAGAAGCGATTATTGAATTATGAAAAAGGAAAAAAAAGCATCAAATGACGTTTTCACTTTCATCCTAGCTAAATTATAGCGCCACTTAGAAATTTACCCTCATTCCTTGTTTTTTCCACTCTTTTTTTAAAAACAAGTTTTTCAATTATTGGCGCCCTGGTCATATTGGGACTTCCCCCCTCCAAAAAAAGAAGAAAAATCGTTTATTTGTGCCCTTGTCACATTACCCCCCCCCCTGCCAATATTTTGCTCTATATTCGCTCCTGATTTACTTTACCCCTCCACCTTAACATATAGCCCAAACTATATTTTTTCCATGCATTTTTCCGTTTTTTGATTCCGTTAACGCTGCCTTAATTTATGGTATTAAGTTGAAACACAATAGTGACGCATGGCAAAATGCATTGGAAATATGTAATTTGGGCTGTACATTTGTACACTAGGATGGTTGGGGATAAAGTAAGTTTATGTGCCTTCATGAACGGTTTTTTGCATGATTGATTTCGCATTTGTTATTAACCGAATTTTTCCGAACATTTTGTTGCCAAAAACATTTCTGTTGCTCAAATGCCAAGGCTTGACATTTTTTTTTGTAATTTTACTGGACTATAAATTCTCCAAAGAAACAAATCATGAAACGAAGGCTGGTTTTGTTCTGGTTCTTGGTTGCTGTGGCTGACTGGCTCGAAAAACTAAATCAGGTTTCGGTAAGTTTCAGGGAGGCAATGCAGAGGAACAGGTATTGAATTAGTAAAGCCATGGGGTAGAGCTACGAGAAACTATGCTAGTAGAATATGACACTTTTCATTGTGACAGTCTAGGAGGGAAGTAATTTGTGTTGTTTTTTTTTCAATTTTTTTTAAGTGAAAATACCCAAAAAGACATCCTCAATGAAAATACCAGAAAAGCTATTTCAAAATCGAAGGGGAGCAAATTTATGTTTTTTTTTTCTATTTTATCAATGAACACCCACAAATGATACCCTAAAAAGACATTTTAAATCAAGATACAAAAAAATTTATTTTCAAATCTAAGAAAGGGTTAAGTTCCCTCCTCCCTACTGACATCCCTGCATAATGGCCCAGTGAATGACAAAAGCTGAGAAACTTGTTAAATCAATTGAATGAAATATTTGGGAATGGATCTACAGCCTACCTTAGGTCATAGAGTCGTCATATTTGTTCAATTGACTATCTACTGGGATTGGTATAAATAATCCAGGCATTTAATCAAGTTAATATTTCTATATTTTTCTTCTTCAATGTCTAACCCAATTTGTTGAAAATAATTTCGATTTTTAGATGGATACAAAATTTATGTAGCTGGGGGAGATGGAACAACTGCCCTCATAGAAAATCTTAGTACTTTTAAGATTTTCTCAAATTTTTTATGTTTTCATGTCATCATTACGTTTTCTTGTCTTTTCCCAATCATTTTCACTCAAAAACAACTTTCTGCGAAATCTAAATGTATGCCTCAAAAGGATTTAAACCTTAAAAGATATGCTGTTTAAGCTTATCAGCATCCCTAGTCAAAAGCCAAATCCAAGATATTTCCCTGAACTCCATAAACCTGTTGAACCCATGCATCATCGATTATTTTTCTTTAGAATTCTTTCCTACTTGTAACACATCCAAATAGAAAGGTATCGAAAAAAACGTTTCTTGGACGGTTGTTTATTATGGATAATAAATAGTCTTATCTATCAACAAGTGAAATGACATCATTTTTATACAATCTTAATAAGGGCTTATGCCAGATTTGCCTCTCATTCACTCGGACTATCTGTCTTGGCTTTTTCTACAATTAAATAAAAAAAACAAGTTTTTTTTAACTGAAAGTAAGGAACGACGCTAAAACTTCAAACGAACAGAAATTATTCCGTATATGAAAGGGGCTGTCCCTTCCTCAACGCCTCGCTCTTTACGTTATAGTTCTTTATTGTTTAAAAAAAAGAGTTGTTAGAAAGTCAACGTTTAGCGTAAAGAGTGAGGCGTTGAGGAGGGGACAGCCCCTTTCATATACGGAATAATTTCTGTTCGTTTTAAGTTTTAACGTCGTTCCGTACTTTCAGTTAAAAAAAACTTGTTTTTTTATTTTTATTTTTGAACATTTTCGAATTAATGCAGGGTTTGATTTTGGCTCACCGTGCATGAATAATCAAAAAAAATTTGCATATTATTTTTACTTTTATTTGGTCAAATGGCTTTCTCGAAACTGTTTAATTTTATTTACGAACGTTTTTATTTGTAATAAATATACGTAACTTAAGAATTAACTTACGTAACGAACTTCTATATTCATATATTTTTAATACATTTATTAGGGGGCTCGCCTACTAGTCAATACCTCGCTCGTTAAGCTAAAGTTCGAATTTTGTTCCAATTCTTTAAAAATGACCTCTTAATCACAAAGGCCGTTAATTAGAATAAATAGCTCTTATGAAAGTACTAAAATATCTTTGGCTTAAAGAGCGAGGTACTGACTAGGGGGTGAATCCAATCATACACGTAATATTTTCTGTTCGTTTTAAGTTTTGATGTTACTCCTTATTTTCAGTTGGAAAACTTGTTTTTTTTATATTTAATTTCTGATCCTTTTTTTAAATAATGCTGGGAAATCCGGCACCCCCTTCATAGCAATGTCCCTTCCCCCATGAAAACTTCCTTCATGGAAAGATCCTCCCACATAACCCCCAACTCACCCACCCCCCTACTACCAGAAAAAATCCCCCCTGAAAACGACGTCTGTATACTTCCTAATAATCAATACTATATGTTAACATTGGGCAAAGTTCATAACTTTCAGCCCTACCCCCGGGGACTTCGGGGGATTAAGTCATTCCAAGGACATATTTATCATATTTTCAACCATGCTGAACAAAATGGTTATCTCAAAATTTTGATGAGGTGACTTTGGGAAAAAATTAGCGTGGGAGGAGGCCTAGTTGCCCTTCATTTTGTTTGGTCACTTAAAAAGGACACAAGAACTTTTAATTTCCGATGCAATGAGTCCTTACACGATATTCTAGGACCACTGGGTCGATATGATCACCCCTGGGAAAAAAAACAAATAAACACGCATCCGTGATCTTTCTTCTGGCAAAAAATGCAAAATTCCACATTTTTGTAGATAGGAGCTTGAAACCTCTACAGTAGGGTTCTCTGATACCCTGCATATGATGGTGTGATTTTCATCGAGGTTCTATAACTTCCAGGGGGTCTCTCCCCCTTTTTTTTAAATCAGTGTAAAGTATTTGGAACGTAAATTCGAGAAGGCTTTTTCTGGTGTCTCGTTTCTTAGAGATTTGGCCATGTATATGTCAACGAGAACAGTCCAGGGGGGCTTTTGGGACTAAAGTTAGTCGTGGGAAAGGGGTTCGTTCCCAGGCATGGTTGAACAACCAATAGCTGGAACTTCCGTTCCAGGAAAGTTACATTCTTGGCTCATTTTCTAAAGGGAGTCCATCTTTCGCCTCCGTCGCAGCTAGTTGTTCTTGTGCTACCTTATTTTCTCTATGTGTATTCTCACGTTATTCAATAAAGACCATGTACCAACGTTTATCGTCTATCTTTGGAATTTACGTAAACCATTACATCTGCCAATATAAAAAGGCATATAAACAAAGAACTTAAATAGAGGTTTACAGAGTGGTGACAGCAGAACTTTACAGAGTGGTGGCAAGCGGTTAAGACTAGTGGAGCACATATCACTAGGGGAAAACCTCCAAGTGACATTTGAGTGACCGTTATAAGTACTTACGACATCTTACGCTAAATACTGGCAACATATTGAAGAGCTATTTCGCCCGCTACAAAAATTGCTTGTGATATTGAGCCGCAAATACTACAAAAGACTGATAAAAAGACATCGAAATGCTACGAGGTATTGAACCTTTTTCTATTCAAAGCGCCTTCTTGAGAAACACTTTCTTTTAAATGAACATTTTGAAATAGGCTGTTACACAATGCCTAATATGGATTTCCTCGCGATAGCTTCTACATACTAATTCAAATTTCTACAACTGAAAGTCTCCGGTTGATTTCTACCTTCACTTAGCCATTTTACGTTTGGTGTTTTTTTTTTACCTGATTTTATACAGTCGACGTGTGATCAACATTTGACAGTTTCCAAACAAAATTTAACATTGTGAATTCGATAATCGAAAATTAATTCTCAATTGTGACTCCATTTGACGCTAGTGATTTAATTGAGACCAACTGCAATTGGATGTAAGACAAACGACCTTTCGTAAGTGATTTAACGCGGTTAACCAACCCAGTAAATTTTATTAGACCCTTGTTGTTAGAAGTGAAGTTAATTGCCCAAAGTCTAGCGTCCGTAATTAAAGAATTGTGTTTAAAACCAACATTTAAATTTTTAGAGTAATTGCTTTTTCAAATTTTGATCTCAATATGTCAGTTTTTTTTCCTATACTTGATCCTGTGGAAATTGGATATAACAAAAAGGTTGCTTTTGATTTTGTAAGACAGTGAAGGATAAATGGCATAGTTCCACCTCTTATTTGACTCAAATGATCCTGATTTCGATCAAGATGAACTTTATGATTACCTTCAAAAGATCAAGACATGGGTCCCAACAAACCCTCCAACTCCCCTGAGCACCACCCCAATTAATCCTCCAATAGAACAGCCTCAACAGTCCCAAGTATTAGGATCGCTAATTGACCCGTTCTTTTAGTAATAACGCCATTCACAAAGTCAGAAAATGGAAAAATAATTAAGTTTGTTACAAAATTTGTTACAAAGTTACAAAAATTGAGTTTGTTGCAAAGTTACAAAAATTTCAGTTGTTGTTAAATTGGTCTGATTCAAAAGCTTTGCGTCATTTTTGGCCCATGGTTTGTTTCGCTCCTTTTTTGGGAATCTGGATCCCACGATTATAAATTTGTCAAGTTTAAAAGGTGGATTACTTGTAGTATATACCCCAGGCAAAATAGTAGGCAAAATGGTTGCAGAGTTTGTAGGCGTGGCTCAATTTAAGGATGAAAGGGTATATCTATTCTATAGAAGGATGCAAAAATTAGGAAGGTCATTTAGGGTGTCCTTAGAAGCCAGGGATGATGGTGTAGTTCTTGGAAGATTTGCTCTAAATTTATTCAAGGAGTGGATCAGACCGTCCTACAAACGGTATTTGTTAGAGAATAGTGCAGAATTTTTTTTTTTGTTTAGGTGATGCGTATAAGGTTGCAATACAATATGAACAGATAGAACAGATAGTGGGGAAAGGAGACACGTCTTCTTTTTCCGATGAATTTCTTTCTGCGCTGACGAGGGTGAAATTTGGACTCAATGATAATGAGAAGGCACTGCGAGATGGTACTGATTCCTCGCAGGGCGGTTTGGCTACCCAGGAAAAGGGAGCTGGTTTTGAAGTCCCGTGGGATGGTACTGATGCCTCACGGGATGGTTTTTTTTTGTTGCACTGCGAGATGGTACTGATTCCTCGCAGGGTGGTTTGGCTACCCAGGAAAAGGGAGCTGGTTTTAAGGTCCCGTGGGATGGTACTGATGCCTCACGGGATGGTTTTTTTTTGTTGCACTGCGAGATGGTACTGATTCCTCGCAGGGCGGTTTGGCTACCCAGGAAAAGGGAGCTGGTTTTAAGGTCCCGTGGGATGGTACTGATGCCTCACGGGATGGTTTTTTTTTGTTGCACTGCGAGATGGTACTGATTCCTTGCAGGGCGGTTTGGCTACCCAGGAAAAGGGAGCTGGTTTTGAGGTCCCGTGGGATGGTACTGATGCCTCACGGGATGGTTTTTTTTGTTGCACTGCGAGATGTTACTGATGCCTCGCAGGGCGGTTTGGCTACCCAGGGAGAGGGAGCTGGTTGTAATATCTCGCGAGATGAGGTTGATGCCTCACGGGATGGTTTTAATGCGTAGCGCTAATAGTTATGTAGAGATATCAACAGTAGTACTGCCATTTGTCGAACCACAAGTTAGTAGAGAAAAACCAAATAGGTCTAAACCGAGGCGTTCCGCAGCAATAAAACCCCGAGGATTTTATTGGGAATAATATCTTAACGTCATTGCAGCATGGTATGATTTTTAGAGTTTCTGCAATTTCATTTATTTGTCGCTGGTATTTTCAGGATTAATTAGCCTTTCCCGGTCATTCCTTTTGCCCTAATTCAAAGTTTATACATAATCCCAACTTTCCTTGTCCTCATCAAATTCAGGGGTATGGGGAACAAGTCTATTTTAAAGTATACAAAGAAAAATGAAGTGTTAAAATATCCAGTTTCCGACTACTGTTATTGGTGTGGTTCGTTTATACTATATAAATTTTTACTTATGCAAGTATTGTGTAGTGTTTATATTATGTAATTCTTTACTAGTTTATGCTGAAGAATGTTAGTAGGTGAGATGTGAATAATTTGGGAAGGGTGTTGAATGTTTTGAATTCAATTAAAGTTTGAGGGTTTAATGAGAAGGGGATAAGCCAAATTTGGGAAATTTAACTTAAAACAGGGGGGAGAATCTGTAAAGTATTTGGAACGTAAATTCGAGAAGGCTTTTTCCGGTGTCTCGTTTCTTAGAGATTTGGCCATGTATATGTCAATGAGAACAGTCCAGGGGGGCTTTTGGGACTAAAGCTAGTCGTGGGAAAGGGGTCCGTTCCCAGGCATGGTTGAACAACCAATAGCTGGAACTTCCGTTCCAGGAAAGTTACATTCTTGGCTCATTTTCTAAAGGGAGTCCATCTTTCGCCTCCGTCGCAGCTAGTTGTTCTTGTGCTACCTTGTTTTCTCTATGTGTATTCTCACGTTATTCAATAAAGACCATGTACCAACGTTTATCGTCTATCTTTGGAATTTACGTAAACCATTACATCTGCCAATATAAAAAGGCATATAAACAAAGAACTTAAATAGAGGTTTACAGAGTGGTGACAGCAGAACTTTACATCAGCCAAATTTTTGCAGGCGCGTAACTTTTGATGGGTTGGTGTAAACTTGATGAAAGTTATGTATTTGAAATCAGCATTGAAATCTGATTCTTTTGATGTATATATTGGTATCAAAAACACGTTTTCTAGAGTTTCGGTTACCATTGAGCCGGGTCACTCCTTACCACAGTATACATAATATAGTAGTATGATCTTTCCCTATCTCACCCATTATAAAAACCCGGACCGAGGTGCGATTGCTTCAGGTAATGTATAAACCGGTATAAAAATAAGCGACATTAGATCTTTTCACGGGTAGACAAGTCAGATCTCTCTTGAACGCCAAACTTTGCTTCAATGTTGGAACACTAATTTTGAAGAAACTAATTTTAAATTAATTTATTCCAATACATACATAAAAATCGGTAATTAGTAATGCAATGTTATTATTAGATGTTTTTAGGAATTGAAAATAGGTTTCGAAGTCTCGAGTTGGTTTCAAGGGCATTTTGAGAAAGTTTATGCCAAAATACGTGTTCCAGGAATATTCTATCATAGGAGCTTTTCTAGCGTAAAGCCCCGTAAAATTTTGGATCTACCACTAAAATGTGTGATGTCCTTCAATTTTCTGAAAACTCCCTAAGAATTTTACGAAAAACACTTCTTAACAGACGTTTGGTATTTTCTCGGATGCAACTCTTGTGGCAACTTTTACCACAGCAACCAATAATTAGAACCCAAGTCCTAAAATTGGTCTCAATCAGGAACCCTTATCGCTATCTAAATTCACAAAGTGCAAAGATTTTCAAACAGAGGTATTTATTGTTTAAAGTTCAGGAAAGGTCTGCCCATTTCATACGAAAACATTGATTGAAAACGAAACTAGTCTTATCTAGAAAATAAACCTCGTAGAAAATAAATATCACGACGTGAAAAAAAAATGATAAACCATCCAGTGGCAGATCCAGAGGGGGGGGGGCGAGGGGTGCCCCCCCTAAAGTAGTCTAAAGTAGTGCAATTTACCTAATTAACGCAAGTTTGCATTAATTAAACTTGCTCCTAACGTAAGTTTATCGGATCAACCTATTTTGCGCCCCCACCCCCTAAAACATCCTGGATCCGCCCCTGAAACCATCAGTTGAGGCCAATCAGTTGAGTCCACTGTTTATAAATAACAGACTAAGTCATAATTTGTATATAAATTAAGTCATACCTGTGAGATGGGACACTTGAAAACCACTTGGCCGGCTCACCAAGTTTTTTTCTGCTTTCGCAATTACGAACAATGCATTTTGTAACCATTTCTCATTGATTGACGGAAACACACTAACCCGCGAATGCAGAAATAAGTGGGAGGAGCTTTTTGTTCACACTGAGAATGAAGAGCCAGAAATCATCTGCGGTAAACTTACTGCCTAAATATATAAACTGTGCTCCTTACCTACAGTTCGTTACCACGAATTGTTTGATTAGCCATGGCTTGATGCCCACAACTACTTGATTTTAATTAAATGAGTTGCCTCAAAAGAATTGTAAACCTCAAAAGTTATGTTGTTTAAGCTTATCAGCCTCCCTAGTCAAAAGCCGAATCCAAAATATTTCCCTGAACTCCATAAACTTGTTGAACCCATACATCATCGGTTATTGTTCTTTAGAATTCTTTCCTACCTGTAACACATCACAATAGAAAGGTATCGAACAAAATTGTTTTTTTTTATTACTGAACTCAAATGCCCGACAAGGAAGGGTGGGACTTTGTTTATGTGGAAGCAGCTGTGGTCTCAGGCCTCGTAATCTGGGAGGGAGGGAAGTTATAACATAAGAGTGTAAAAATATAAAACAAAAGGATTCAGATGTCAGAAAAACTAGGGGGCCGCTGCCCCTACAATCCTGTCCGGGCCTAGACCCGCCACTGTACGGAAGGACACGGGAGGGGGGATTTATTTACCATTAAGGGCGGACAAAAACTTTGAAAGTGTGTAATTCAGCAATATTTGAAAATACTTACTTTTTTCTGACCAAATATCCTTTTTTTGCCTTTTCCCAAGGCTTAAATTTGCATTAAATAAAGAATAACAAATTTTTAACAAATATTTGATTCCATCTTAATTGATTTCTTATGAGCTTGTTTATTTCTTTGATTTTATTTTGTAGAATAGCAGAAATAAATAAGAATTGCCATTTTGAAAATCATCTATCCGAAGAAGAGAATATTTTCTTTCTTCTTCTTCTTTTCTATTGGCTTCACTTTTGAAACTTTAAACAAACTACAGAAAGAAGATAAAATTAAATTTGACTCGATTTTGAAAGTATCCTCTTTTATACCTCCAATAAACAAAATAAAACTTAATTTATCTAAAAGATAATATGAAAAACTTAAAAAAAGATATAAAAAGTATCAACGCCTAGAGTGATTAAAATTCGGGGACAAACAAAACAAACAAGAATAAAAAAGAAGTTTATTCAAATGAAAGTAAAGAAAGACTAGGACACAAAACAAAAACAAAAAATTATATACCAATAAATTTAATAACGAAATTCCTTAAGACAAGTGGAATCGAACCTGCCAACCTTTGGTCAGGAATCACAGCTCTCTCCAACACGTTATCCCAAAGTATTATCTTTAATAATTCTTCTACGACGCTACTCATCTACTATAATCTACTATAAAACTAGGAAAATCTTGCTGAAGAGTTTCTCAAAGTAAACATTAAACATATTTTAAAAAATCTGAAGTTCATCAACCTGATAACGATATTTGTCCAGTTACACTATAAGAATGCTTAGTTTATAATCTACTATTGACTAGGGGACGAACCCTCTCATATACGGGGACTCGCTGATCATGCAAATATCTAGCCAGAAATGGCATAATTGACACACCAAGGGGGTTTTCATGCCAATGTCTATCATCCTATATCAATCTAGAATACTGCCCTACTCAATACTTCAGTTGGAATATGGGTGACCACAAGTTGTAGAGGTGGGTAATTTTCTTCTTCTGGAATTAGAAATAAGTAAATTCTTTCTGATTTACCAGTAACCGACTCCACGGCTTACCAGGAGTCGTGGAATTGGATTTAGCAACTTTTTACTGAACGAAGGTGTAGTGTGAGTCGCTATATTGAAAATGCCAGTTGCCCTCCTTACCCATTAGCAAATTACGCCCCGTTTGGATAGCTGCTGAAAATTACTTTTCAATCCCCTAGGCAATTTTGGTTTAATGAAGAAACAAGGGTCACTCTCCACATAGCAGCGCTATTACTGGCGTGATTCTTAAGAAGCTTGCCGAGTCGTGCCGAGTACACATTCATATCATATCAAACAGTTCGTGGTAACGAACGGTATGTAAGTAGCGACTCGGCTCAATAGTAACCGAAACTCTAAAAATCTGAACTTTAATATCAGTAGATACATCAAAAGAATCAGTTCATTATGCTGATTCTAAATATAAAAGATTCATAAGGTTCAGTATTACCCATCAAAAGTGACGAGCCTGAGGAAGTTTGCTGTATTTTTGAAAAAGGGAGAAACACCCCATAGAATTCAAGAAATCCTAATGAAAATCATGACATCATATTCAGCGTATCAGAGTTCCCTATTGCAGAAGTTTCAAGCTCATATATGCAAAAATTGGAATTTTCCTATTTTTGCCAGAAGACACATCATGGATGCGTGTTTATTTTTTTTTTTTTTTTGCTTTTTTGTCAGGGTGATCGTATTGAAATAATGGTCCTAGAAGATCAGGGGAGGTCCATTCGAACGGAAATCCAAAGTTCTAGTGCCCTTCTTAAGTGACCGAAAAGTTGGAGGGTGACTGGGCCCCCTCCCACGCCCATTCGTTCCTCAAAGTTATCTGGTCAAAATATTGAGATAGCCATTTTGTTTAGTATAAGCTGAAAGATCAAATAATTAAGAAATTTGTAAGTTATGAAATTTGACCATTGCTTACGCATAGTATTTGTTATTGGGAAGCATACAGACGTTTTTTTTGGGGGGGGGGAGGTTGGGCTTGGGGTGGATTTCTGGGTTGAATTTTCCAGGGGAAATGATACACTGGGGGGACTTAACAGAATTACTATATGAAATTCTATTTAATTGTCTTGCATTCTCTTTGCCAATTTTTTCATATGGAGATTTCCCGGGGGAATTATACGGGGGCTATTTTACGCGTGTTTTGATTTCCAGGAAATAATTTCCACGGAAGCGGGCCTTTCTGGAGTGATCGAAAAACCGATTAGAGATTAAATTCTTATTCAAATTAAAGAATGCTAAGGATAATTTTTCAGGCTGAATCGTCCGGAAGCAATTTTATGGGGAGGAGGGGTTTTCAGAGAGTATGGAACTATCTGGAAGGAATTTGACGGAGGAGGAGATACACCTTGCTTTGGATGAAATTTCCACCGAGGAGTTCTCCGTGAGGAGGAGGGTTATATTTCATAGAGGGTGAGGCAGATTTACCGGCATTACTTGAAAAACGACGAGAAACTAAATAAAAACAAATTTTTTTTCAAACTTAAAGTAAGGAGCAACGTTAAAACTTAAAACGAACAGAAATTATTCCACATATGATGGGTTGCCCACTCCTTAATTCATTGCTCTTTACGCTAAAGTTTATCTGTTTTTTTTAATACCGGCTAATGAAACACTGGACCATTTAGTTAAAATAGGAAGCTTTTTTAAAAGTGCTAACAGCTTAAGCTTAAAGAGCAAGGTATTGAGGAGGGGGAAAGCCTTCATATACGGATCAAATGTGCCAAAATTAATATGCAAATTTCGTTTTAATTTTTCATGTACGGTGAGAATAATTCGAACCTGCATTAGTTGAAAAATGTTAAGAAACTTAATAAAAAAAAAAAAATTTTAACTGAAAGTAAGGATCGACAAAAAATTTAAAACGAATAGAAATTATTCCGTATATGAAAGGGGCTGTCCCCTCCTCAACATCTTGCTCTTTACACTAAAGCTTGGCTCTTTGTCACAACTCTACTTTTTAAAACAATAGAAAACTTCAGCGTAAAATTTGCGAGGCGTAGAGGAAGGGACAGCCCCTTTCACATACGGAATACTTTCCGATCGTTTCAATTTTTAATATGGCTCCTTACTTTCAGTTAAAAAAAAATGTGTTTTTATTTAATATTTTACCAAGGTTAACACGCCTCTGTGCTGCAATCAGTGGCGTAATTTTGGAAAAATCCTACGAAGGAGGGGCAAAGTTGGAGTCAATTTTCCCAAATCAAGTGAAAATTACAGCAAAAACTGAAAAATAAGCGATATAGTACCATACAGGTAAAAATATACTAAAGAAAACTGACCCATTTCTGTGGGTGCTTGAATTATGCAGACTGATCTTAATTTTGACAAGATTTCTGAAGAAACTAAATTTCAGCGGGATGATGAGGGCAATATGGGGTTGGGGGGGCATACAGAGGTCTGGGAGGGTCAGTTGCCCCCTACGTCATAACAAATTATGCCCCTGGCAACAATAGGCTTCCCAAATTCGGCACTTTGACAAAAATTTCACACAATTCATGCTACGCAAAACCTTTACCTGGTGCTGATAATCTCAGGCTATTGGACGCACATAGAAAAGATTCTGTCAAATGGACTCTAATTGGTATTAACTAAAAAACAATTTTTTTTTTAACTGAAAAAAAAGGAGCGACATTAAAACTTAAAACGAACAGAAATTATTCCGTAGGCCTATATGAAAAGGGCTGTCCCCTCCTCAATGCCTCAATCTTTACGCTAAAGTTTGACTCTGTCTTACAACTTTATTTTTTAAAACAATAAAAAACTTTAGTGCAAAGAGCGAGGGGTTGAGGAGGGGACAGCTCCTTTCATATACGGAATAACTTCTGTTCGTCTTAAGTTTTAATGTCGCTACTTAGGGCCTACTTTCAGTTAAAAAACTTGTTTTTTTAGTTAATCTCTGAACGTTTTTGAGTTAATTCAGCTTTGATTTTGGCCCACTGTATATGAATAATTAAAACGAAATTGGCTTATTAATTTTCATTTTTTTGGCTAATTTTGTTCTCGAAATTTTGTTCTGACGTAACTTACGAATTAACTTACGTAACAAATTTCTATATTCTTATGTTTTTATACGTATATTAGGGGGTTCACTCCCTAGTCAGTACCTCGCTCTTTACACCAAAGTTCGAATTTTGTTCGAATCACAAACCCCTAAATCACAAAGGCCGGTTAATTAGAATAGATAGCTCTTTTGAAAGTACTAACAAAAACTTTAGCGTAAAGAGCGAGGTATTGACTAGGGGACGAACCCTCTCATATACGTAATAATTTCTGTTCGTTTTAAGTTTTAATGTTGCTCCTTACTTTCAGTTGAAAAAAAAAACTTGTTTTTTTATTTAATTTCTGATCGTTTTTTAAATAATGCTGGGAAATCTGGCAGCCCCTTCACGGAAATGTCCCTTCCCCCTATGAAATATCCTCCATGGAAAGATCCACCCTCATAACCCTTACTCCAACCCCGACCCCCCACTAGAAAATAATTCCTCCTGAAAACGCCTGTATACTTCCCAATAACCAATACTGTATGTAAACAATGGGCAAAGTTTATAACTTGCAGCCCTCCCCCCAGAAACTGTGGGGGATTAAGTCATCCTTAAAGACATATTAATTGAATTTTTGACTATGCTGAACAAAATGGCTATCTCAAAATTTTGATTGGGTGACTTCGGGAAAGAAATGAGCGTGGGAGGGGGCCAAGTTTCCCTCCAATTTTTGGTCACTTAAAAAGGGCACTAGAACTTTTAATTTCCGTTCGAATGATCCCTCTCACGATATTCTAGGACCACTGGATCGATATGATCACCCCTGGGAAAATAAAAAAACAAACAAAAAAATAAACACGCATCCGTGATCTTTCTTTTGGCAAAAAATACAAAATACCACATTTTTGCAGATAGGAGCTTGAAACCTCTAAAGCAGGATTCTCTGATACGCTGAATCTGATGGTGTGGTTTTCGTTAAAGTTCTATGACTTTTAGGGGTTGTTTCTCCCTTTTTTTGAAAATAAGGCAAATTTTGTCAGGCGTGTAACTTTTGATGGGTAAGACTAAACTTGATGAAACTTAAATATTTGAAATCAGCATAAAAATTTGTTTCTTCTGATATATCTATTGGTATCAAAATTCCGTTTTTTAGAGTTTTGGTTACTATTGAGCCGGGTCGCCCCTTACTTACAGTTCGTTACCACGAACTGTTTGATTATCACCGTAATCCGCTAGTTCTAGAAGAAAAGATAAACCAAAGGAGAAGACATCAGTGCTACCATATGTTAAAAAAATACAATTCCTATTGATTTTAGAGGGACTTTAAATACCCAAATTGGGGTTTTCGACTTTCGTGATAACAGTAGCCTAGATATATTTTAGACCATGATAATGGGGCCACGAGTTGAAGGAAATCGTCTAGCTAAAAGCGGTCACCAAAACATGATTTCGCTCGACGGTCGATCACGGAATTCGATTAAGCTTGATAACCCAGCAATTCTGATTTGGGTTATGAAATCGACAGTATGGATAAGATTCTTGAGTAACCGATTCTGGACAGGTTATTGAGTCTCAGTTTTATTTGGGCCCCTCCCAGTTTTAAAAATGTTAGTGGTTCGAATTAACTTGTCATTTTTTTGGAGGGGAGGGGGTTAGAATTTACATATGCTAGATGAAATGAATATACGTTCTAATGAGTTTAAAGACTTG
This sequence comes from Artemia sp. Kazakhstan ARC1039, assembly GCA_029168905.1. Lineage (NCBI taxonomy): Eukaryota > Metazoa > Arthropoda > Branchiopoda > Anostraca > Artemiidae > Artemia > Artemia sp. Kazakhstan ARC1039. The sequence goes on along the minus strand of JAQQPU010000748.1, from coordinate 19,312 downwards.
TGTTTCGAATTAAAATAAAACAAAACTGATTTGATTTCACACTAAATTGAAGCTTGTATACGAACTGCCATACATCTGTGAAATCTATTGCCTCCAGATAGGGACGTAATTTTCAATGGGGCAGAGGGGGCAACCAACCCTCCTAGACCTTAGTTTGCCCCCCCCTCCCAGACCCCAGTTTACCCCCCCCCCCTCCGCAATTGAAATCAAGTTTCTCCAAAAATCTTGTAAAAACTAAGGTAAGCTTGTATAATTGAAGCATCCACAAAAACGGGTCAGTTTTCTTTAGTACATCTTTACCTATTTTGTTGCTATATGGCTCATTTTTCAGTTTTCACTGTCATTTTCGCTTGGTTTGGGAAAATTAGCTCCAACTTTGGCCCCGTCCCCCAGAAATTTGACGACATTACGCCACTGCCTCCAGGCCCATTCCCATATGCCTGTTACCCTGTCTCTGACTTTGCTTTGGGGTCTCTGTCCATGCCTTTCCTTTGCTGTGCTGGAAGTTCACAGCGTCTTGTTGTTGGACAGTTAGGATTTTCTCTCCTTTGCTTGAAGCAAAAAGAGTCGGGGTAAAATAACAACACATGTTTTGAAGTTGTGAAATTCTGAAATATAGTTATTTTGCTGCTGGGTTGAAACTCCAGCTACTGAAGCGAGGAGTTGAAAAGAAAAAGTTTCTGAAAAAAATTATAAAAGATAATTAGATAACCTTCCTCATTCTAGCACAGAAAACCAGACTGATGATGTCAGATTTAGCATCACATTTTCTACCGTCTGTTGGTGGCATGATGGGTAATATGATGGGTGGGATGTCATCAATGATGCCACAGATGGCAACGCACCACCAATCCCAAAACATTCACAGTCAAGGTGCCAGTTCAATGATGCCGTCCTTCGGTTTTACCCAAGAACAAGTTGCGTGTGTTTGCGAGGTAATATATAGATATATTTGGTTTACTGGATCATCGTAAATGCGAATCAGAGGGGGCGAAATGGGACATATCGGTTATGGTTTTTTTTTTTACCAGGTCATGTCTCATGGAAGGAGTTGGAAAGAGGTGGAAAGTTCCAGTAATAGAAGTTGAAAGTAGGAGTTAAAAGTGAATGGAGAGCAACCAGCCTCCCTCCCTCACCCTTTTAGCTGCCCCTCAAAATTTTTCAAAATTTTAACATAGCTGTTTTATTCAAAATAGCCAAAGTGTCTGGAATATTTCAGAAACGGCTAAGGGTAATAAGTTGAAAGTTATTGCCATATTAAGGGGGATATTAAACCAAATCTGGTTGAGAGAGCACTTTCTCGAATTTAAAACTAGAATATCAGCAGATTGGTTTAAGTTTTTATGTGGATAAAACTGTAGGTGTCGGTTTCAACCTCAAAGGATACTCTGATAAATCCCTCCAACTTACTGAAACTTGTATCCCCCTATCTAAAAGCCTTATTTACCTGGGAAAGCCCATTGGAAATTCAATTAAGGAAACTATTAAGCTTGCCACCCGAACTCTTGAAAAAAAAAAAAACAAGGATAGCTTATGCGTCACTTGTCTCTAACGTTACGCACCTTAGTCGTTTTCATCTTTCTAAACTTTATAATAGTCTAACTGTGCTTCATCTTCTTGCTCTGTCTCCTATTTGGCAACTTTTTCCTGCTTCAAAAAAAAACTTGTACACCGGATTTATTTTAAATTTGTTAAATTCCTTTTACATATGCCCCCTTGGACTAGTAACTCTGTTTTGTCCCAAAAACTTAAGCTAATTTTTCCTTCCACAATTATTGATAAAAGAGTGAAAGATTTTAGATCTTCCACCAGTAAACTAAATCATGATTGGTCCTCTTTATTTTTATGATTTTTATAACTGGGTTAAGATTTTTTTTTATGTTTTTTTTATTTATGTCTTGATTATATTGTGATTATGCCTATGATTATTATGATTAAAAAAAAATTTTGTTCTCTTTTCTTTTTCCCCCCTTATCTACTCTGTCATTTAGGGGATCTGAGCCCTTTTTTTTGACAGGTTATAAATAAATTGAATTGAAATCAAAAGGCATTATGTATATCTCATTTGTGACAAGAGCGTATGTGGAATATCTTAGGAACTTCTGAGGGCCTTGAGTTGAAACTATCAGAAACTATAGAGGGATGTTGAACTAAATCGTAACGGGTTAAATCATAACGGGCATCCAGGTTTGCAAAAGGACGCATCTAAAATGCCTCGGTAACAATTAAGGGTATTTGTTTTAAGCTTCAAGCAATGCTGAGGGGGACATTGAATCAAATCAAAAGTCTCTTTGCGCATTCAGCTGATCAAAATGGTCTATATGTAATGTATAAGGAACAACTATGGGCAGTAAGGTAACAGTTCTAGGGAAAGTTGAGAAAGAGGTTGAACTAGATCAGAACACACTATGCGTAGCCAGGTTGTCAGAAAGGTGTATCTGCAACATTTCAGGGAAGGCTGGGGGTAAATAGTAGAAACTTTCAAGGAATACTGTGCGGGATACGGAACCAAATCAGAACACAATATCCTACGCGTATCCAGGTTGTCAAAAGAGCGTATCTGCAATATGTCAGGAGCGGCGAAGATTATTAAGCTGAAATTCTTAGGACATGCTGAGGGGGATCCTAAACTAAATTAAAAACCACGATAAGTATTCAAATTGTCAAAAGAGCTCTTGTACAATATTAGAGAAAAGACTGGGGTATCAAATTGAAACTTTTAGGGAATTTTGAGAGGGGCACTAAACTAAATCAAAAGGACACTGTGTACAACTAAGCTGTCAAAAGGTTGTATCTACAGTATCTCACAGGTGGCTAAGGGAAATACATTTTTTTTCTTATTCCTAAACTTTCTAAGCCACATACATCTAAGTATCGAATTTGTCACTGGTCTTTAACATCGCTCCATCAAGAGGTTTCAAATGGCAGCTGAACATTCTTTTGAAGGAGTGGACAGAGAAACTCTTAGGGAAAAACGTCCCGAGGAAGATCCTTCCGAATCGAAGTGCAAGGTTGAATGAAGCTGTTTGTTAAGGACTATGTTCTCGGCATATCAACCTCTCAACCTTAAGATAATTGGACCGACCTGTGTGACGTTGTGTCTTTATTTTTGGTGCGACCGTGGGGGAGGGGAATGCGAGAAAGCTCTGCGGTGACTCTGTATACTTGTAGAAAACAGCCACCGACGCTACAACAAACCTATCAATAACAGACCGGAGAGAGTCATGGAAAACGACTGAACCTGCCCTATTAGCCATATCTTGGATATTTTGAATTGGTGCCAATAATATTTTCAGAGCAAAGTATACAGCGGGCATCCATACTCGGCGATGGGTCGGATGCAAGACTCATAAAGTGGTATGATCGAGCTGAGTGGTAAAAGGCTTTTATAGCGAAGAGTGATCCCTAAATTTCTTGTATAGGAGGTTCTCTCTTGTTTGAGGTGGTTTTTTCAAGAGATATGAGGAAAAGTGGATTTTGAGGAGACGAAGCTTGTCGACTCTCTTTTGTAGCTTCATTCATGCAGATGAAGTCGGGTGAATGCGAGGCACTTTTGATCGGGAGATCATCAGCTCCTTTTTTTTTTCGATGCATATAAACTGACCATCCATGCACTAGACCACATTTAAATTTCTAAAAGATTCATTTGTAGGGGAGAGAGTTTGGGTAAGGTCTTCATGCGTTGGGATGGCTCCGTGTGTCGTCAGAAAAACGACGCAGAGAGCTTGCAAGGGTGCCTCCCATGTCATTTATGTAGAAAATGAAAGGCGTAGGTCCCAAGATACTACTCTTGGGTACGCCTGCCTTAATTGGATAGTCGTGGGAAGTAAACCCGTCAAGAACAGCCTAAAGTTAACGACGGGAAAGAAAGCTATCACTTATAGCAGACGTCCTCAGAAACCAAAAGTATAAAATTTATTTAGTTGGCCACAAAGCCACACTCTCTCGAAAGCAGAGTGATTTCGAATGACGCATGTCAATATTCTAGGAAAGGCTAAGGTCATTATGCTGAGAATTTTAGGGCATACTGAGGAGGATCTTAAACTAAATCAAAACACACAAAATATGCGTATTTACAATATCAGAGTAAAAGACTGAGGGCACCAAGTTGGAGCCTTTAGCGAATCACAGAAATAAGACACAATGCACAACTATTTTGTCAAAAGGATGTATTTCAATATCTCACGAACGGCTAAGGGTATTACGTTGAAGCTTTTCGGGAATGTTGGCGGCTAAACTAAATCATAAGACAATCTGTAGTGTATACATCCAGGTTGTCAAAAGAACGCATCAGTAATATCTGACTGACGGCCAAGGGTATTAAGTGGAAAATTTTAGAGAAAGTTTGAGGGGATGGGGGAGTCAAACTATATAAAAAAAAACCTGTGGATCCAGTATTCCAATGTTCTTATTTGTCGTATCAAGTTGTAACCTTCAGGGTATGTTGAGGGGCATGTCGAACTAAATCGAACTACACTTTATGCATCCTGGATGTCAAAGGTTCGTATCCGCAGTAAATCAGGAATGGATAAGGGTATTTGGTTGAAACAATCACGGAATGTTGGTGGATGAAAAAGCAAAGGACACTATGTTCATCCATGTTGTCAATGCGGCGTATCTGCAATATCTCAGGAATAACTAAGCATATTAGATTGAACCTTTCTGGGAATATGAGGGGAATTTTAAACTAAATCAAAACTCACTACGTGCATCAATCTTATCATAAGGACGTATCTGCTGTATCCCAGGAATAGCTTAGGGTAATAAGTTTAAACTTTCAAAGAGTCTTAAAGTAAATGTTGAGCTACATCCAAACACACAATGTCCATCTAGGTTGTTAAAAGACCCTATTTGCTATATCTTAGACAGTCTAAAAGGAATGGACTAGCAGTTTAAGGGACCCAGCTGAATTCTTGAGGGAGTATTGGACGGGGAGCATGGGTGCCCATAAGCTGATTGTTTTTTTTTTGGGGGGGGGGGGGGCTTACCTGGTCTAATCGGCACTTCCAATGCTGTATAGTAGAAATCTCAAAACAAAACTATAAAATATAAGGCAGCATCATTCAGCCTCCCCCCCTCATATGGGCGCCCATGACGGGAAGTTCAAGCACATTTTAAATTTTTAACTTGGACGATAACTGTTTTTAGAACTTGCTGTAAAATTTTGTCCAAAATGTAAATAGCGAGCTAAAACCTTCATAAGAAAAACAGAAAAAAACTGGAGAACCTTCACATTTATTCCTTTTATTCACCGATTAAAAAATACAACAAACAACCACATTTCCCTGACAACATTTTTGTATAGAATATACAAAAACATTTCCCTTGCAAGAAGCCTCTAAAGGCAACATAAAGAGCTACATTAAACCAAAGATAAAGTCAACTAATGATTCAAGCGTAAATCCGGGCATAAATCAATAACTAAATGAAACCCAAAACGAATAGAATCTATAAAAAATAATCAAGTCAAACCTAATACGAATAGCAATTACCTAAAGCAGGAGTAGAGCTAGTGCCCACTCATTCTTCATGAAACAAGAACGTCATTTCCGCTTAACTAAAAAAAAGTAAGTATTTGAAACATTTCTCTGTTGTAAGATTAAAAACTCAAAATTTTCAGGAATGAATATCAACACATACTGTACTGCCAATTCACATTTAGTTAATGCTTTTCAGTAATCTTGGTCATTGTGGCAATTTTTGTTCTTTTTTATAATTGATGTAGCGAAAAATAAAAACTCACTGCTAGAAATAAAAACCACTTTGAACAATAATTGTTATGCTTTCGTCCTGGTATTTAGAAAGCATTGAAGGCGTTAGTCCTACTCTTGTTTGTGGTAATTTTTGTTAGTTTTAGGTTTGACTTGATTATTGATTGTATGGGCGTAGGGAGGGGGGCAGGGGGGGCAGCTTCCCCCCCCCTAGACCTTCAAATTTACATTTGATATGGCTGAAAAAGCAGATGGTTTGGAAAAAGCAGTTGATAAACTCCATTACACTATCGACTGCCCCCCCCCTAGACAATATGCTGCCTAATCCTGCCTACGCCCATGATTGATTGTAATTTCTTTCTGTTTTGTGTTTTATTTATTAATTGACAGAGACTTATTTTTGTTTACAGCTTGAAATAATATTTTCCTTTAATTCTTCTCGTTCTTGGCCTAATGTAGCTATTAACTTTTCGTTGAAAATCTTCTTTTATGGAAAGCTTTTCTAAAGAGGTTTTCTAAATGGCTAAAAAGAAAAACGGGTACTGATGCATTATGTGGACACGGCTACGTACTGTATGTGGAATGTCAAACGGGAAATGCTACAGTCAAATAGGATGAATATATAATAGTTTAGAAACAAATTTGGGCTATATATTTGCACATTAAGGGGGGGGGGGTTAAAGCATACCATATATTAAATACATAATCTAACGTAACCTAGGTACCTTCCCTCCCCCCTAAACCCCAAAAAATAGTAGTTTAAATATTGTAATCTCAATGAAAACCGTGCTTTGCATTCCACTCTAACAACTATTTTAGTACTGGGTATCTGTATCTCCCGTTTGACTGTAGCATTTCCCGTTTGACATTCCACATACAGTATATAGCGGTGTCCGCATAATGCAATAGTACCGAAAAACGTAAATTTGGCTGTCATAGGTTCAAAGGAAAGCACATGGTCTGGGAGGTATTTACAGGCAATAAACTAAGCGATGAAAACCTTTCTTTCTCATTAAGTTACATGATAAAATACAAATGGTGTTTACAAGAACCAGGCCTAGTATAACATCTTAGTGGATTCAATCAACTCCTTGGCAATAACAATCTCATTTCCTCATATCTGTATTTAGTGTCATCACATTGATAAACAAACATAACGAGTTCAGTTGGCCAGTTTATTTATTTAGCAGGATTGTGCAATATAACTAAAGAAACCTGTTCTGTATTCTCAAGCTTTGCGTTGAGAAAAAAAAGCGTCTGGCCATAAATCCCCATAACCCTGCATGCAATTTTTGCTTAGTATAAATTCCAGGGGTTGCGCATTATGTGCTACAAGCCAATGGAGGATCTAGATCAAACTTTGGGGGCGGGGGAATGTGATAAGGGCGCCAATAATTGACCAAATTGACTAACTTATTTTAAAAGAGAAAACAAAATGAGGGCACCATAATTTATTTTTTTTTGGGGGGGGGGGGGGGTGGGGAGGGGACACTATCTCCGCCAGCCTCCCCTGGTTTCGCCCCTACTGCAAGCACAAGCAATTCAAATTATGATAAAGCTAGTTGAATAGCTTCTTGCTTTCTTGGAAAGCAGTTGAGTTTGGTGAATGAGTCTCTTAGGAATGGATCCAGGGCTCAAAATATGCCCTGGGAAGGTATTGTCAAGCTATTGTTTCAATCCTTTTCTTATTTTAGGGCTCAGATGATTGGGTACATGACAGGTTTTGCCTAAATTTTGACGAAAAATTTTTAACATAAATTTTAGTTTCTCAGTATCTTTTTCATTAGCTCTAGTTTCTGGAAATGCAATTGCTATTAGGCCACTTTAGCAGAATTTTAAGCCATATCAAGTGTTGTTTCCTAAGTTAATAATTATATTTACTAAAATTAAAACCCTTATAAATCAGGATGTAGCAAAGTATTTGACTACACTTAGTCCTATTGACAATTAAAAATGTGCATGCCATCTCGCAATAATGTATAGTACTAAGAGACTTAAAAATTAAAATTCTTTAAGTTCTTTCTTTTAGCTTCAACTTACAGATTTATTTTATTTTTCTGACAAAAAAAATATCCAAATTCACCTGGGCATGCTTTTGTAACACAGTAGAAGCTTCCCCTACCTCTATACAAAATGCATATGCTCGTAATACGTACCAGCACATTTCTTGCGAAAGTGCATGTTTTCCTAAAATCGCTAGGTATATCCCCTTTTTCTAAAATCCTATTCATAATCTTTAGTAGCTTATTTCTAACGTGATAACACCCTTAGTTAAGAAACTCATTTGAAAATGAATAGGCCGGACAATCAAACGAGACTAAACATATCTGAGCAGCTAAAGCAAAGGGCATTGAAAATGTCTGAAGTAGTTCAAATACTTAACCCACTTTGCAGAAAATAATTTTTTAACCCTTACCTGCTAGAAACAACTATATACAGTGCAACATCCGTTTTCCAGGTATTGCAGCAGAGTGGAAATATTGAAAGACTTGCAAGATTTTTGTGGTCTTTACCCGCCTGTGAACATTTGCACAAAAATGAAAGTGTCTTAAAAGCTAAGGCTGTAGTGGCTTTCCACAGAGGAAATTTTAAGGAATTATATAAACTTTTGGAAAGTAATCAGTTTTCAACGCACAATCATCCAAAGCTTCAAGCACTATGGCTTAAAGTAAGTTCTTTATCATGTACTTATCCGTTTATTTTTAACAAAAGAACACTTTAAAAAGACTGTGCTGTTTCTGTTTCTAATGCACCATAGCTTTCCCAAATCAAAAACTTACTATATAAATATCTCTCTGTTTCGAACTATATATATTTTATATTTCCATTCGGGCCGAGATCTCAATAGGTAAAGCTATAGAAATTTTTGACGCCCCCACTTTGTTTTCTCTTTATTAAAAGCCAGTGTGTATCCAAGTATATCCTGCACGTATGCAAGAGGCTCTTGGTACCGGGCCCTCTCTAATCATGAATTTTTCATAATTTTTGGCACTTTTTATTCGAACTTTTTAATTATTTTTTTTCTTTGCTATCCCGTCCCCTCTTAAAAAAAAACTCCTGTATACGTGATTGATATATCATTTTTGGTATAATGCAATAAATCAATACTAACATTTTTTGCAACTTGTTTTTTTAGGGGGGGGGGGGGAGAATCACTTCAGTTAATTTCCTTTCATTGTTTCCTTGGAAATCTTAGAAATTAAAATTTTTCGATAGTTCGTTTAAGCTTTCTAACATTGTTGCTAGATTACCTTGGAATATTCTAGTCCAAATAGAAAACTCAGTAGCCCAATTCTTTTTAATTTTCATTAAATCAGGCTAATGGCTATAAATTTGTAGGACAGAACTCAAGTTTTACTAACACAACGGGTGAAAACTTTCCCAGCCTTACAACACTGTTACCCATTATTATGTTTGTTCACAAATTAAACAAAAAAATATGAGGGGGTTCGTACGAAAAGTATTTAAGTACTAATTAAAATTCAAAATGATAAAAGAATAAAATATTAAGATAATAAGCCCTATTTTAGAATGATTTACAGGAACAAGGGAACAAGGAATAATTTTATATCCCAGAACATTGGTATGCCAAAAAAATGAAGCCAGAGTCTACTAACATTCTTTACATAACACGCAATACTTAAGGACATTCGATACCTCAAAAATTGTTTTGCGAGCCTTAGTGTTGGTTGACCGTCTCAAAGACAAAGTGTTCATTAGCGAATTCTCTTAGGGGATTGGCTATCATTAAAATATGTCGAGAAATTGTGGTTTAACTGATAAACTTGAATAAAAAGACGATGAAATTTACTTCCATTCTGTCGACTAGTTATTTAGTCAAATCGGGTCGCAACACAGGAAACTCTCAAAGAGGTGAAATTACTCAAATGAAAATTCCTTTGAATTATTTTATTTCATTTTCCTAGGAGGTATGCTAGAACACCTTTAGGGACTGCCTATTTTTGAACTTCAAAAAGAGAATTTTGCTCGCTTACTTGAATCTTTCACCCAAGCTCTATAAGCCATGACAAGACCATCGAATCAATTCTTAATAGTTTGGTCACTCAAACCAAAAAAAGTTTACAACGGATGAGATAGAGTCAGGGCTGTATCCGGGATTTTCTTCTGGGGGGGGGGCAATATTTTTCGAGGGAGGTTTACAAAGAAAAATTTTAAAAACGCATCAGAAATTTGTTACTATGCACTTCTGTTACGTTTTTACGAGTAAAAAAAAAATTTCAGGGGGGCCCAAACCCCGTAACCCACCAGGATACGGTTTCTAAACTGACCATATCTGCTAAAATAAGTATCATTCCAATAATCTTGTTTTGGAGCAAAATATATAGCTTTCGTGGATTGTTTCCGTCTCTGGAAAACAATTGGAGAAGGAAAATTCCTTTGTAGTTTGTAATACTGTTGGTCATTTTCCAAAAAGGATTTTTTCCTTTTTTGCGTAATTGAATAGCATAAAAAAAGAAACGAAATAAAACTTCTAGCACTGAAAATAAACTTCCAAGCCAAGCGAATAGTGTAATAGTGTAATAGTGTAACAGTTCTGGGTAGAACATCGAGTTTTATCTTTGGGTTTGAATTTTTGTAATCCCTACACTTATCAAAACAGGCTACCTGATTTCAATAGAATTCTTTGAAATGGGAAAGCCTTTCTCTCCTTTATGCCCATTAAGGTTTGGACTCGTTCAGGGCTGGAAAAAGGGCGATTAGAACGATTGGGCCCAATTGGGCCCCGCGCCGCCGTCAAAATGAACAATCGAGTTTCGAAATTATGAAATGTTCTTAATAATTTCAGTAAGCGTTGCTTCTGGAGTGAGGTCACTTTCCAGGCTAAAACCAATAAAAAAAAATATGTAATATCAACAATAAATCAAGATAGACTAAATAGTTTAGCAATCATGTTGACTGAAAGTGAAGACACGAGGAAAATAGATTTTAAAACCGTTATAGAAGCATTTGTAGAACAAAAATTTTGAAATACGTAAATTCATGTGCCCATATTCGGTGATGTAAATTTCAAAGGCATTTTCGGCAGTTTCATAATATCCAGGGGATACAAACATAAATTAAAGTTTGCACAAAATGAGTACAAAAAAGAACAAAAGAGGACAAAACCATAAGCTCAAAATGAACAAACCGGACCATCAAATCAGTGGCGTATCCAGGGGGCGAGGGGCGTAGTCTAGCGTAGTCTAAAGTAGTGTAATTTACTTAATTCACCCAAGTTCGCGTTAATTAAACTTGTTCCTAACGCAAGTTTATCGGATCAACCTATTTTGCACCCCCCTTAAATTTTTTGTCAGATAAACCTATTTTGTGCCCCCCCCCCCCCTAAAAAAAAATTCCTGGATCCGCCCCTGCATCAAATGAGACAAGATCAAGAGAACGACCTGAGTAATGTGAATGTACAACGGGTGACAATAAACAACCTAGACCATCAAAAGTGACACGACCAATCCAAGCAACTAAGACAAAAGACACTGAAAAAATGTCTGAAGCAAAAATAGAGGAAAACAAAAATCAAAGAGATATGTAGTTTAAATATTGGCGAAACCGACAATTAGAACAAATCAAAAACGAAATTGAAGAATATAGAAATATGCAATTAAAAGATACGTTGCGGCGAGAATCACAACGACCTAAAACCGAAAGTGAAGAACCAAAAAATATGTGGTTACAGGAGATAGGACAATGAGGATCAGAACAAATCAAAATAAAAACGAAGAAAAGAGAAATGTTTGAATTCAGAGAAATGAACAGAGAAGAGTTTACAAGAGAGAACTCCTGTGACTTCAAGAGTGTCATAAACGACAGTGAAGAACAAAGAACTGTGCTGTTAATGGACAACGAGAATCAGAACGAATGAAAAATGAAAGTGCAGAAGAAAAGAAGGCACTTGAATAGATAATGGTACATACTCGAGAACGAACCGGTTTTATCTGTCTGTGTTAAGTGACAATTAGCTGACGCTCAGAGGGAAGCAAGTGACGGGTGACAGAATTCATTGGACTTGTATAGTTTGGGCTATATATTTGCACATTGGGCATTAAGGGTGTGGGTAAAGCATTTGGACAGCGTGAAGTTAGAAAACAGTTCTTACTTCATAATATGCAGAATATCTTTTCAAAGATTTTTTCAAAGATAGTTGATTATTAAAGCAAGTCTGATTTCTAACAACGATATCTACTAAGCTTCAAACTTTTGGTTTTCTTTTTTAAGGTTTTTGAATTGTTGTAATTCCTTGTTAAAATATATACAAATATTTTTGTAATAACCAGCCGCTAGGCCTCGGTACTTGGCACGCGGCAGGCTTCTATATATAGATTCTCATTGTCGCTTGTCTTCTAACCGCAGACAATTTGCTGTCTTTTCATACTGAAGTCATTTCAAAGATATTTGATTATTAAAGTAAGTCCGATTTCTAACAACGAATTCTACTAAGCTTCACACTTTTGGTTTTCTTTTTTAAGGTTTATGAATTGCTGTAATCCCTTGTTCAAACATATACAAATATTTTTGCAATTACCAATTCTTTGCTCTTTACGCAATTTAATATCTTTTCATACTGTTGTATGTTCAAAGATATTTGACTACTGAAGCTAGTCTGATTTCTAACAGCGATATGTACTAAGCTTCGAACTTTTGGTTTTCTTTCTTTAGGGTTTTGAATTGTTGTAATCTCTTGTCAAAATAGAGAATCAGCATTTGTAATAATTGCGAATTTTCGTTTTTTTAGTCTTCCTACCATGGGCGCCCTTAAGCTGAATTTTAAGGGGGGTAGAGGGGGGGGGGGTGAGGGGGGCGGAGCCCCCTCGGCCCCCCATATGGGTGCTCATGCTGCCTATTGACATTATATAACTGGTTGCATTTAGAAAAGTTTTCTTTTTTAAGGTTTTTGAATTACTGTAATATGTTGTTAAAAATCCATACATAGAAGCCTGACTGTAAAGTTACCTTTTTGTTGGGTTTCTTCAAGTTCAATATCTGAAATATTTCTTGCCTCTTTTCTCCAATAACAAATCAATTACAATTACATTTCCATTTACATCTCCTTAAAAAGCAAACTATTCAAAAACCGATTTCCACCTAAACAATTTTGACAATACTGTCGTATTTACTATCCATACATCTAAGCGAAGCTTTAAGCCAACAGGACAATATGAAGTGATTAAAGATAGGAACTTATGATTCTCCTAATTAATATAAACTTTTAAAATAATACAAACACTTACCCTTGTGGTGGTGAAGTAGAGCTAACCGTTCCAACCGATCGGGAGTTACAGGTTCAACCCGCACGCCTCAAGGGAAAATATATCTATAGAACTAAACATTTAATTTTTAATGTTACTATTTTTTTTATTGTTTCTAATATGTAAATATTTCATGTGCAATTTTGCCTGCATCATAGAGACTAAACATGATAAAATTTCTACTGAGGCAAATAGGACGTATGTATGCTTTTCGGGTGTATTCATAAATATGACGTCACTCACATGAATCTTTTTTTCCAAAATTGAGGTTCGTAACGAATTTTATCAAACTTCTGACCGATATAGATCGTTTCTTAGGCAATATATTTTGTTGGCGTTGATGATTGTGATGACGTTGTTCTTAAATCATAATTCATCAGAGATTATTACGTATATTAGGGGGGGGGGGGGGTTCGCTCCCCAAGTCAATACCTCGCTCTTTATGCAAAAGTTCGCATTTTGTTCCAATTCTTTAAGAATGACCCCCTTACCACAAAGGTCGTTTAATTAGAAGAGATAACTCTTTTGAAAGTACTAAAAACAATTAGTGTAAAGATCGAGGTATTGACTAGAGGGCGAACCCTCTAATATACGTAATAATCCTTGTTTGTTTTAACTTCGATCTTGCTCCTTAGTTTCAGTTGGAAAAACTTTTGCTGGGAAATCCGGTGCCCCTTGATAGCAATGTATCTTCCCACATGGAAATATCCTCCCACGTAACCCCCGACCCCTCCAATACCAGAAAAAGTCTCTTCTGAAAACGTCTGTATGCTTACCAATAACCAATACTACATGTAAACAATGGGCAAAGTTCATAACTTGTAGCCTTTCCCTCGGGGACTGGAGCGGCGGAGGGGGCCTAATTGCCCTATATTTTTAGGTCACTTAAAAAGGGCACTAGAACTTTTAATTTCCGTTCGAATGAGCGCTTTCGGGATATTCTAGGACCACTGGGTCGATGCAATCACCCCTGGGGAAAAAAAACCCAAATAAACACGCATCCGTGATCTTTCTTCTCCCAAAAAATACAAAATTCCACATTTTTGCAGATAGGAGCTTGAAACCTCTACAGTAGTGTTCTCTGATATGCTGAATCTGATTGTGTGATTTCATTAAGATTCTATAACTTTTAGGGGGTGTTTCCCTTTTTTTCCAAAATAGGGCAAATCCTCTCAGGCTTGTAACTTTTGATGGGTAAGACTAAACTTGGTAAAACTTATATATTTGAAATCAACATAAAAAACTGATTATTTTGACGTATCAATTAGTATCAAAATTCTGTTTTTTAGAGTTTCAGTTACTATTGAGGTCGCTCCTTACTGACAGTTCGTTGCCACGAACTGTTTGATGATTATTTTTAGTGACTTTTTTCTTGCTTAGTAATTTATTTTGTCTAGTGATTTTTAAATTCCGTTTTTTGGTTTAATTTAAAGTTTCTTAGAAGAAGCCCAAAATTGAAACAAGAACAGCACATAAACGATGCTTACTATGTCTGCTTTCCTACTAATGTGCCGTAGGTTTTCCGTTGATCCACAAGAATTATTGTTATAATTATTGCCCTAAGTTCAATAATTATTGCCCTAAGAAATTATTGCCCTAGCTCAAAAGAAAAAAAAGATAAAGTACGATAAAATATTAAACCTTTTTCATTCAATCTCGTTTACATGAACTATCGGATCTAAGTGATTTCAATCATTAGGCCCAGAGGTGTCAAGTGTGGGGGACAACCCTATAGTATTTCGGGTGACTTGGTAAAAAAAAGACTAGTCGTTATATAACGACGAAAGTGTTTCACTTGCTCATTAATTAAATTGAAAAAAAATGAGAAAAAAACAGTGCTATGATAAGATGCCTCAAACCCTGAGCTCTTGATAATGGTTATGAATTACAGTGGTAGGCTATAGACAGCCAAACACGACGGGTGATTCTATAAGAAATTTCGAATTCGGTAGCAAAAGGCTACTGTTGAGAAACAGGCTAGTATAGGCCCAATATTAGGGGCCAGTTTTATCAATTATAGATTTTAAAGCAAAATTAACAACAAATATTAGAATGCCAAGCTTACAGGTCAATCCAGTATAGATAAGATGCTGTGAAGTGATTTCGAAGCGCATATTTGTCTCTTATTTTTCTAGTTCTTTACATGCAATATTTGCATTCAACTTTTTTCTAAATTTCACTTACCCAGTAACCCCCACCCCCTCTTAATAAATTGATGTGTTTGATTCATGCACTATGCACATTCATGCACTATGATAATACCATTTGACAACAACAAGGTCAAACGGCAAATAATAGCCTACAACAATGTCAAATTCTTAAACGTATGACTTATGCATGGATTAGGCCCATTCTTGCTAAGATGATACCATTTGATGACAACAATGTCTAAAAAAATGTGGTGATGTCAAATTTTTAGTCATACGATTTAGGTATGTATAAGGCATGGATTCTCCTGGAGACAGTATTCTCCTTCCTCCAAAAGGAAGTATTGAATCTATTGCCTAGCATGCATGTTATATCCTTCCGCACAAAAAGACATAAGGTGTATTTTTAAGAAATGGACTATGTCACTGGAATAAAATGATGAGCTTAATAAAATTAGCTGAGTCCCCTGGCAAATGAAAGAAACATTTTCAAAGGTATATTTTCAAAGGTATATTCTGAAACCGAATTATTAGATGACTGGAAACAATCTATTCACTTAACTTTGTGGTGTCCTCGAAATCATATTTGAGAGTTGCCTGGATGCACAACAGGGTCACCACCATGGTTAGTTCCTTATGGGCTACAATTGCCCAAATTTGCGTGCTACATAGCGATTTCGGTGCTATAGTCAAAAATTGACTGTATTAGTGCTAAAATAGCACTTTCGCTGTATTTTAGCAACCATGAGCACGAACTACAGTGCTATACAAAACAAAATAGTACTAAATAGCACTTTCGTGCTAGAGGTGGCAACCCTTAGGCACAATCCACAACAGCTCCTCTGATGCTATCACATCAACTACTATTTTCTCCTCTAGTATCTTTGTTCAGTATACTATCTCGGAAAATGTATAGTAGCTGTGAAAGCCATTCTAAGGTAGTAAAGCGATTTACAGGGAAATTCTAGATCGTTGAGAAATCAACTTTGTTGCTCATATTTATGGAAATCAATAGATAAGCTTGCACTTGGGTTTTGTAGAAACCAACAAACGGCATAATTAGCTAAAACTTCGCTATTTCAAACAGTTCGTGGCAATGAACTGTAAGTAAGGAGTGACCCGGCTCAAGAGTGACCGAAACTCTAAAAAAACAGAATTTTGATGCCAATAGACACATCGAAAGAATCAAATTTCTATGATGATTTCAATTATCTAAGTTTCATCAAGTTTAGTTTTACCCATCAAAAGCTATGAACCTGACAAAATTTGCCATATTTTCAAAATTAGAGGGAAACACCCCCTAAAGTTCACAGGATCATACTGAAAAACACACCATCAGGTTCAGCGTATTCGAGAACCCTACTATAGAGGTTTTAAGTTCCTATCTGCAAAAATGCGGAATTCTGTAATTTTTTGCCATAAGAAAGATCACAGATGCGTGTTTATTTTTTTTTTTTTCAGGGATGATCGTATTGACCCAGTGGTCCTAGAATATTGCGAGAGGGCTCATTCGAACGGCAAAAAGTTCTAGCTCCCTTTTTTAAGTGACCAAAAAAATTGAAGGGCAACTAGGCCCCCTCCCATCCACACAGTCCCCGGGGGAAGGGCTGCAAGTTATGAACTTTGCCCATGGTTTATATATAGTATTGTTTATTGTGAAGTATACGGATGTTTTCAGGGAGATTTTTTCTGGTAGTGGAGGTGGTACGTGGCAGGATCTTTCCATGGAGGAATGTTTCATGAGAGAAGAGAGTTTTCCATGAAGAGGGTGCCGGATTTCACAGCATTATTCAAAAAACGATCAGAAATTAAATAAAAAAATGTTTTTCATCAGAAAGTAAGGAGCAACATTAAAACTTAAAACAAACAGAAATTATTACGCATATGAGAAGGTTCGCCCTCACGGTCAATACCTAGCTCTTTACGCTAAAGTTTTCTTAATTCTTTCAAAAGGGCTATTTATTCTCATTAAACGGCCTTCGCGATTCAGGGGTCATTCTTAAAGATTTGGAACAAAATTCAAACTTTAGCGTCAAGAGCGAGGTATTGACGTGGGGGCAAACCCCCTCAAATACGTAATAATTTCTGTTCGTTTTAAGTCTTAATGTTCCTCCTTACTTTCAGTTGAATTTTTTTGTTTTATTTAAGTTTTGGAAAAATCGAAGGGTTTGCTATCCAGTACCATTCAAGCGTCAAAAACAGTCCAACAGTGTTCAAAGCTTCTTTTCTAGATGACTAATTAGTTCTACAAAGGTTTATTGGAGAAAAGCAACACAGGAATTAATTCTTCTCTAGATAATAAAGTGGGAAAATATGGCTGTTATTTTAGTTACTGGTTAAATAAAAGAAATCGGTAAAAATTGCCAATATATTGTTCTACTAGCCCCCCCCCCTTCTCAATTCCAAATATGTTTGCTAGTAATATCCATGCATACAAAGCATATGACTAGCATAAGTAGAGCCTGGTTTTGATGATGAGATCTTTACCATTGCTTGGCCCCAATCGAATGGCAATGATATTTGGCTATAACACTATCACCATTATCAACACACAATATTTCCTATCAGGCCTGTGATTTTTTTTTTTAGATGAATAGTGCCCGGAAATACAAAGAATTTAGGGTTTCAGCTTGCGGGACCCCCCCCCCCCCCTCCAGCTACATTTTTTGCTCATTTAGCCATTCTTTCTCAAAATTTTAGTGATTTCATTCTTGACCTGGTGGGTACCCTGAAGTCGGGTAATTCAATCGTTTTTTTTGCGCTGTTACCTTAGCTGCTCAACAAGATTTTCGTGTTAATAAATGAGTTTAGACAGAGAAGGTATCATGTTGCATGGTAATATTATTTGACCCCTACAATGTTCAGCGCAGTTGTTTTGTATGGATTCTTTTTTACTTGAAGGCACATTATATTGAAGCCGAAAAACTTCGGGGACGACCTCTAGGCGCTGTTGGGAAATACAGAGTCCGCCGGAAGTTTCCTCTTCCTCGCACCATATGGGATGGTGAAGAGACCAGCTACTGTTTTAAGGTAATTATTTTCATCAGAATTAAAATTTAAAAAGGAATTTGGTACTCCTGTACTAAACGGACTCTTTTATATACTGCAAGGAAACCAGTCACGAAAAACCCGAGGCATCCACTCGACCAAAGCCAAGATTGACGCTATCTGATGTTGTCTAAACATGTATTCAGAGGTTTCTCACTCTGGGAACTATATTTAAACTGCTGTTTTTTGGGGTTTAGGGGGGAGGGAGGTACCTAGGTTAGGTTAGGTTAGATTACGTATTTAATATATGCTATACTTTAGCCCCACCCTCCTAATGTGAAAATATATAGCCCAAATTTGTTTCTAAACTAGTATATATTCATCCTATTTTATTTCATTAGCATTAACCAAACTAGCACTATATAAAAGAGTCCGTTTAACATAGGAGTACCGGATTTTTTTTCACAAATTAAAATAAAACGTGCTACTAAAAATTAAAACAAAAAATATCATATCGTCCTCTAGCTACATGAGTGGGGTTGCCATCCCCTACCTCCTTCTTTGTTTGCGCTAAAGTTTAACTTATATTACGTTATAAGTTTTGTCAATATGCAGAATATGTTGAAGAGCTAGCAGAGGGGGATAAAAATATCGATGTATAAAATAAAACTGAAAGTCAAAAATAAGTTGGGTTATTAAATTCATTGTCCTCAGTTTAAGGATCTGAGATGTGAATCTCAGATTAACCAAACATGTCGCATATAATACGAAATTTATAAGATAAAAGTTTTTTTAAGCCTCTGCTGATACAAAAACCTATAACTTATTTTAAATTACCTCAGTCGAATATGCATATAGGCACAGCACGCGAGGTTCAAACAAGGCCGCCACTCTTGACGATTTTTCCTGAGAATTAGGGATTTTCTTCTTCAGTTTGTAACTTTGCGTGAAGGTTAAATATTAAATTATTATCTGCATAAAGTACATTAACTGTGCATATTATTATTTATTATCTTGGGAATCGTTTTCAAGCCTTGATATTTATTACAACTGAATCCAGTGGCGGATCCAGAAGGGGGCGAGGGCCACCCCTAACGTAGCCTAAAGTAGTGTAATTTACTTAATTAACGCTAGTTTTGCGTAAAATATACTTGCTCCTAAAGCAAGTTTATCGGATTAACCTATTTTGCGCCCCCCCCCCCCC
>JAQQPU010000747.1:45006-76775 GCA_029168905.1 Artemia sp. Kazakhstan ARC1039 | reverse complement strand
ATGGGTTGGACTCCTTAGACCTTTTTTGTAAGCATTTAAATAGTTTTGATAATAATATTAAATTTACAGTTGAATTTGAGGATAATAATAAATTACCTTTTCTGGATATTTTATTAATTAAAAGGGATTTCCATTTACTTTTCTCGATTTACAGAAAACCTACGCACAATGATAGGTATTTAAATTTTCATTCTTGCCACCCTATGTCGGTGAAAAGGGGGGTTGTAATTTCACTAGTGGATAGAGCCTTTAAAATCTGTTCCCAGGAATTTCTGGATTCAGAATTGTTATACTTGAGGGATATTTTATTTTGTAATAGTTATCCAATTAAGTTCATTGATAAAATAATTGAAAATAGACGGGCCAAACATAGTAGTAGGGTTATTGAGGTTTCTCAGTCTTTAGATTTAGTTGTATCAAAAAGCTTCATTTCATTACCATATGTACCTGGTTTGGGGGAGAAACTTTCACGGGTTTTACGTAAATTTGGTATTGATACATGTTTCCAATCGCTGAGGCCAATGAGTAGTTTTTTTAGTTCTGGTAAGGATTTAACTCGGGGAAATTTAGTAAGTGGGGTGTATAAAATTCCGTGTTCTTGTGGGAAGTTCTATATTGGTAGGACTCACCAACAATTTGTTGAAAGGTTTATTGAACACCGTAATTCAATAGAAAAAACCCTAAAATTAAGCAAGCCTCCAGAAACTTTCGTTTCAGCTTTAGCAGAGCATATTTGGCTTCAACCAGACCATTTTGTAAAATTTGATGAAGCCTTGGCTATTTCTAATGATAAGGGGTACACCCAATGGGCCAGGGAAGCCATAGAAATTAAAAAACATATGTTTGCTAACCTTTCCATAAATAGGGACACGGGTAATTTAAATATTGACCCAATTTATGATAACCTTCTAAAGAGTGAATCAATTGTCAATAAGGGAGTAAAGATTTTAAATAATCACCAGGGGACTATTTTACCTGTTAGACCAAAACGATTTGCTTCAGTAATAGCTAACAAAAGGATTATTTCGCAACTGAATAATTAAAGTAATTTACAGTTTTTTTATTTTTCCTCAGTTACTCTGGTGTCCTCACTGAAGTAACTCTATTTTAGCATCTTTTCCCTACGTGGATTAGTTTGCGCCGATTGTACATTTTTGTTGTTGTTTTTTTTTTTTTTTTGGTGGTGGTTTTATTGGTTTTTAGTTTTATCTTGTTTTTTTTTTTTGTGTCTTTCGTGCTGAAGACGCCTTGTTTGTATACAGGCGAAATATCCGCGTTGTTTTGTTTCTGTTGTTTTCCTTTTCTCTCCACTGGCCACAGTCTCGTTTGTTTGTTTTTTTTTTAGAGATTTTTCTCTTTGTTGGTTTTTTGTCATGGCTGGCCGGTTCGGCTTAAGATCTTTCATTCGTCAAAGGCAATGATAAAACCTGTTTTTGACATGATAACCGCTATAGACTAGGCAATGACAGCGTGGTTTGCATTGCGTATAAGATATTAAACTGGGGTTTTTTGGATTTAAGGGGGGGGGGTACCTAGGTTAGGTTATCTTAGGTTAGGTTACGTATTTAATATAGGCAATGCTTTGCCCCCCACCCCTAATGTGCAAATATATAGCCCAAATTTGTTTCT
Source organism: Artemia sp. Kazakhstan ARC1039 (assembly GCA_029168905.1). Taxonomy (NCBI): domain Eukaryota; kingdom Metazoa; phylum Arthropoda; class Branchiopoda; order Anostraca; family Artemiidae; genus Artemia; species Artemia sp. Kazakhstan ARC1039. The sequence continues at coordinate 75,146 of JAQQPU010000747.1, read as the reverse complement.
AAACTATTATATATTCATCCTATTTTATTTTATTTCATTAGCATTAACCAAACTTGACTTTTTAGAGAGGCCCGGATAATGCGAAAGTACCCATTTACCCCTTTAAATTTAAACCCTAATGATAAAGACAGGCCAAAGGCCGGCAAGCAGTGATGAAAACCCAGGAACAAACTACAGGGACGCATGGAACATTAACAAGTGTTTATTTTTACTTCATGTGTTAATTTTTTTTTTTTTTTTGTTTTTTTTTAGCACTAAGGAAGGCTTGGGGGAGGTCCTTGCCGAAATATCCAGTTTTGTCTTTTCGTATCATTTTTTCCTCTGGCTGAAAATCCCCCCCCCCCGGGTTCGTGGGTTTTTTTTTTATTTTTTTTTTTTTTTTTCTGGGGTTTTTTTTTCAAGTGACAGAAAGAGGTAGCTTTCGCCTCACCCTATACACAGGAAATTGTTTTGAGGATGAGAATTAAGAAAAAAAAAGTAAAACAAAAAAGGCTGATTATACGAAAACAAATGGATATTATGCGATAAGTTTCAAAAATTCTAATTCTTATGGGCTCTCCCCATATGTACATACCTGATATCATCAAAACTCAGGCATGAACGCAGAATATGTTCGAAGGCCAATACAAAAACGACATTTATTTGATAAAGAATGGCATAAGAAGTCTCCAGAGATTCATAAATTTTATGTTTTTCTGGGGTGGGGCGGGCCCTGATGCTCCTTCACTGTGTAAGTGTTTGTCAAGACTTATGTGAAAGTACTTCCATTGAAGGTTGAAAATAATTAAAAGTTCAAATAGGGATAAAATCCTTTTAATAGACAGTTTTTCACAAACAGTGATAAAATTTCACAAAAATATTAAATATTTCGGTCACATATACAGTGACCTTCAACAGCAGTAAAATAGTTTTACAACTGTTGACGGTCACTGCATATGTGACCGAAAAATTTAGTATTTCTTGTGAAATTTTATCACTGTTTATGAAACCCTGTCTATTAAAAGGATTTTATCCCTGTTTGAACTTTTATTTATCGTCATGGAGAGGCAGTCTCCGAAATTATCTAGGTCTGGTCTCCGAAATTATCTAGGCTGAAAGTAATTTAATCTTGTTTGATTAAAATTAAAAAATTAAGAAACCAGGAAACGAGGACAGGCACGTACGCAGAGGGGGGGGGGCCTCCAGGCCCGTCTCTTCCCCCCCCCCCCGAAATCTCATGATTTTTTATTTTTCCATAATTTTCTGATACTTCTCACATAATAAGGGATTTGAAGGATTTGCCCCCCCCCCCCAAACAAATTCCTGCGTTAGTGCCTGAACGAGGGTAATTGTCAGTCAAATGTAAAAAAAAGCGAAAGTGAAAAGACTTAGCGGATGTTTCGGCCAGGACCTATGCCAACCCGTCATCAGGGGTTAACATAGAATTAAACAATAAGTAAAACAATAGGGAAATCTTTATATAAGACAGTGGATACGTTCCACTGTCTTATATAAACATTTCCTTATTGTCCTACTTGTTCTTTATGATGGAAAGGCAGTGTGGTCTTCGTCGCTATTTGGGTGAACATAGAAAAAAAAACAAAAAAACAACATTTTGAAGTTAACTACACCAAGACTGAGGTGGCCTTGCTTATGCTTTCTTTCTATTAGCTGAAAATCGCCCTTGTTTCATGATTCCTTAATTATTTTATATTACTTCTTTTTTTTAACGTCATGTATATCCAGTGTGGTCTTAGAGCATATAAAAAGTAATTATAAAATAAAATACACCATGAAACAAGATGAATTATAATAATTGATGTCGGAAAACGGCCCATTGAAAAAAGACTAAAAAAATCCTAGTTTGGGATAAATTCTGAAAATTTGATCTCATATCGGATTTGTGTATCCTCTGATATTAAAGTAAAAATTTACTTACTACGCCGCTTCGTTCCCAATGCTTGCGACTTAACGCACAACTTAAGGATACATTCCCAAATAGCTCTGGACAGGAAGAAGCAGTGATGCTTATTATTACATTTCCAACTTTTTCTTCTTTAAACATTTTCATTGACGTCATCGACCTTGACTGACTTCCTACCGGTGTGTATTCTCTCGAATGTTTAGGTTCAAGTGGTGTCACTTTTATTCTTCTTATTCTTTTCTTGAGTAAACGACTCGGCGCTATTGACATATGTTCTAGTGTCATATTCCTAGTTTCCTGTCGGTTTCCTGCAGGATTATATGTGGTGGCAGTTGCTGTTTTGATGTCTGAAAGCGCTGAATTTCCTATTTTCGTTTTCCTTGTATATATACTACGAAATGGCTTCACATTTTGTATATCACTTTTCTGTAAATCTGAGTTGACCTTGAACAACCGACTAGGAGCTATTGATGAATTTTCTGACTGTCTTTCCTGATTTTCCTGTCTGCTAATATATCTATTTACTGCAGATTCTGCTCTAACAGTTGAAACAGGAAAACTTTCAATTTTCCTTTTACTATGATAAATATTTCGAAGTGGCTTTTCAACGTTTTTTGAACCACTTCCAGTTAGTCTGTGATGTAAAGCATCTTCGATTATTATTATTGGTCTCTTTGTGATTTTTGTGATTTGTGATTGTGATTGTGATTGGTCTCTTTGTATTATTGGTCTCTTTGTGATTGAAAAATTAGTTTCTGGATTCAGGTCAAAGGGGTCATTTTCCGTATTTTCAAATTCGGTTTCTTGTCTGCTAATTACAGGAAAGTACGCGCTGGCTGCAGCCTCAGCGTTGGCTATAAAAGATGGAGAATTTTCAATTTTATTTTTTCTACCGTACATATTTTGGAATGATTTTTTAACATTTCTTATATCAATTTCTGCTATATCTGAATTGAAACTATCTTCGACAATTACATGTTCTGTACTTGAGAGGACCTTACTTGCTTTAGTTGTTACCCCGAGCAAGTTGTTTCTGTAATTTTGAACTATTGGTGTAGAATTTACATAGATATTATTATTTAACGTATCGATCAATTTTTTAAACTTTTCATTTTCTGATAAATTTTGCGAGTTTTCTTTTTCAGTTTTCTCCACAGGAATATGAACCTTACGTTCTGGGTTCTGATTAAGAACGGTTATGTGAACAACCACAGGAGGTTGATTATAACCGTGAGTGTGAGTTTGCGGTTGCTGATTAACGAGTTGCGGGATGTACCCAGGCGGAGCTGTATCACTTCGAAAAGGTGAAGATAAAATATTCACTTCTGGTGTATTTCCGGGTTTCACTAATTCAGGCACTACAGTAGAGACAGTTTGGGTAGATTTACTCACTGGAACCTCTTGGTAGTTCATTGGAGTGGTTGCTACAGTTTCTAGTTTTAATACACTTTTTTCAGTTGATTCAAAGTCACTATGAAGTTCAGGGCTTTGTAATGTCACAGCCGGGTTAAAATATTGAGAGTTAATTAAGGGGGGCCTTACTAAGTCAACTGGTAGAGGTTCGTTCGGTGGAATGTAGTGGTGTGAAATTAGAGGTGGTAGAAAAGGTGATTCTTGGAGTATATCTTCTTTTCCATGGGAGGCTTTAATGCTGGTAACCTCAGCTGTTCCGTTAGTAAACATTCTAGAGGCTGGAGTTTCTTGCATATGTATATTTTCTTGAACCCCTTCTGATGACACAGCTACCTTCTCTAAAGATGAGTTGTATTTCTGAAGGTCTTGATAAAATTTTGCTATATCTAAAATCGTTTCCGGGATGTAGTGGTATGAAATCAGAGGCTGTGGAATGGAAGCACTTATTGAAGGTTCTGCAAGTACACCCTCTATTCCATGGGAGACTTTATTGTTGGTGACTTTAGCTGGAGTTTCTTCAGTATATATGTTTTCTTGTACTACTTGTTTTTCTGGTAACGAAGCTGTCTTCTCTAACGATAAATTATATTTTTGAAGGATTTCATAAAATGTTGCTATGTTTGGAATTGTTTCTTGATTGAATTTGTCTGAAATCGGATTTGGCTGAAGAGATGAAATAAACGGGGGCAATTGAGGTACACTCTCTTTTCCATGAGACACTGTGATGCTGGTAACCTCAGCTGTTCCGTTAGTGAACGCTCTTGAGGCTGAAACTTCTTCATCATTCTTTTTTTCTTGCACAACTTGTTTTTCTGTTAACATAGCCGCCTCCGCTAAAGATAAATTGTATTTTTGAAGAATGTCATAAAATTTTGCTATCTCTGAGATTGCTCCTTGATTGTAATTGTTTGGTAGAGGGGGTGAAAGAAAGCCGCTAAAATGGAGATCTTGAAGCACACCCTCTTTTCCATGAGAAACTCCAATGTTGGTGACGTCAGCTGGAGTTTTTTGAGGATAAATATTTTCTTGCAACACTTGTTTCTCAGGTAGTACAAAAGGTAAATTGTATTTTTGAAGAGTTTCATAAAATTTGGCTATCTCCAAAATCGTTTCAGGAGAAGCAGGAATTTCTTCTCCTTCTTTATAAAGTGTTGGTGGTTCAATAATTCGAACTGGGGATTGGAGTGTCGGAGTTTCCTGAAAATACGCTTCATTAACTTGTACAAAAGGTGCAAAGCCACCTCTCATAAACACTGGCTCTTCATGGTGATGATTGAGTGGCTCAGAAGGTTGAAAAACTTTTAATGATTCAGAGGGGTGTGGTACTTCGAGTTTTTCATAAGTGTTAATTGAAACCCCTTTTTTAAATTCATTAAGATGTTTGTCTGGAAAATTAGTTTTTGATATTTTTTGAACATTCTCTCGAAAAAGGGGCTTGTCATAAAGGATTTCGTTCGACTTCCCGTGAGTACTTATGCCCTTATTCTTGATATCATTTTGTTCCGCTCTGGGAAATAAAACTCTCCCGCCTCTGTTTTTCGAGTTAGTTCCTTGTGTCTCTCGGAAAAACTGAGATTCCCCAGGAAAACGGAAAGATGATCCTGAACATAAAACTATGTGAAAGCACAAACACAACCAAAGTACATCCATATTCTATCCCTAAACTGACTATGGAACGACTGAACTGATTATGGTGGAGAATGGTTAAGTTGGTGTCCCTCAAACGAAGGTGAAAGTGAACTTAATTCTTATATCATCTTCTCCATATTCGTTTGTATTTTCTCTGCGGCTGATTCATAAAAACAGGATAGGTGCTGATCTGAAGGTCAAATTACTTTTTTTTTATATAAACTTGAATATGACGCAGTTTGCTGACAACACAGTAGGATAAAGATAACGTAATATCTGTTATTTATTGGAAATGATAGTTATAAACAGGGAGGGTTAACCGAGAGTTGAGTTTTTTCCTCGGAGTGTTCATGAAAGACCTTTATCCCCAAGAAGAACAAAAAAAACTGTAGATATAGACAGTGGCGTCGTTGGGGGGAAGTTACCCCCTCCAAATAATTTGAAGAAAAGATTATTGGTATTTGTGTCTTATAGCTACCACACTCAAGTTCTGTCGAGAAGTGAAGTTTGGTGAATGCTAATGAAATAAAACAAAATATCATGAAAATATAATACTTTATTAACAAAATTATGAAAACTACTTCAAGGAATTATGGAATCGCGGCCGTCCAGACCGCACTATACTAAGCACGTAATCAAACCTAACCAAAATACCAACTAAATATTTAATTATAAATAGCTACAATGGAGTTTCCCACCAAGCCGAAGCTAATATTGTCTGGTATAAAGACCATGAAAACCGATTATTGTCTCATGTTTGTAATACAAGATCTTGAATGTGGTGGTTATAATACAAAAGTACCAAATTATTATATAGCAAAGGGCCCCTTGACTCTCCAGATGTAGACCCCTCTTGTCTCATCAATAAAAATGCTGGAGCTTCGCCCCTGGATATAGAGGTTGTAACCAAAAATACATTTTTAATAATTATCCTTCGTGATGTATCCCTGGGTAGCCTCAGCAACCATTCCTCTAAATATTAAATCTTCTGGTTTTCATAAGCCTTCTTAGTATGAAAACCATAGAATGATTTTCTTTTTACTAAAAGAAAAAGTACAAAGAGTTTTAGTACTTCTTGAGGGGGACAAGGTGCTCACCCCATCCCCCAGAAATTATCTTCTTCAGGGGCAATTTTTATTCAAATTACTAAATTGATTTTTGATTTCTATAGTTCCCGTCACCCCCAGAAAAAATCCTTGTGTACGTGCCTGGCTCGCAGAAGATGTAGTTTGAATTACTAATTGCAAAAAGGGAATATATGAAGAAATTATATTGTTGTAGAACGAATTGTACTAAATAAGAAGTCCTAAAAAACATCCTAGGTACTCAGAGATTACTATCGATGCTACCAGTGTGGCAATCCTCCCCCCCCCCTCTGAATTTCAAAGAGATGTAGCATTCCATCTGTCTAATGTCATTAACTGATAAACCTGTCATTTTAAATTAGGCATTTGCATATGTTTGACTCATAGAGATCTTGGACTCAGCTATCTTAAAATTTTTAAATTTGTCGGGATGATTGGAGGTTCTCAATGCACCATCCCTCCCTTTCTAGCCTGACATCTTGGCAACGTATGATGGCAACATGACATCGTGGCAACATACGATATGAGAATGTAAGTCAAATACTTATTCTAATCAGAAAGAGTGAAATGTACAAAACTATGGAGGGTGTAAGAAAAAGTGGTTCTATCACTCTTCCATAAGAAAAAGGCTGAGATGGCTAGGACACGTGTTGCCGATGATGGATGACGAATCGCAAAAGATCGTCCTTTTCGGTCGTCCATCTAAGGCCAAACGAAAAGCAGATCGTCCCTGAACGAAGTTGGAAGACAATATGAAAGAATTTAAGGGAAATTGAAACTTCTTGGGAGGGGGTAATGTAGGAAGCTTTGAATATATTGAGGTGGGGAGATGGCTAGTGCAGCTCTGATGACCTCAGTGATGGCTCAGTTGAAGCTCAGATGACTCAGTTGATGGCTCATTTGGTGCTGCAATGAGTTGTTAGTGAAAGTAGTAGTAATTTTGATACAAAACTGGCTGAAATCAGTGGCATTATTTTGTCAAAATCCTGGGGGTGGAGGAGGGGGGGCAAGGCTGGAGCCAATTTTTCCAAAATCAAGTTAAAATGAAAGTAAAAAACAAAAAAAATAAGTCATTTGGCACCATAATGGTACTATTTAGTATTATAAAAGTACTATAAAGGTATTTTATCGAACTATAAAAAAAATATTTACTAAAAAAATCAGATCTTTTGATGCTTTGTTTCTGTTGATGCTTGAATTATGCAGTTTATCTTATTTTGACAAGATTTTGGAAGAAATTAAATTTCAGCAAGGGGGACAACTAGGGTCTGGGGGCAAACTGAGATCTGGGAGGGGCAATGACCCCCTGTCTCATGGGAAATTACACCCCTGGCTGAAATGCCCACACATTAAAAATTATCATGAATTGAAAAAAACAAACGATTTTTTCCAATCTAAGGAAAATTTAAGAAAAAGCTCAAAATCAACACAAGTTTACCATGTATGTGAGGGAGCCAGGGACGTACGCAGGGGGGGGCCTCCGGGCCCGGCCCCCCCCCCGAAATCTCACGATTTTTTTCATTTTCCCATAATTTTCTTATTTTTCTCACAGAATAATGGATTTGAAGGATTTGGCCGCCCCCCCCCCGAAACAAATTCCTGCGTACGTGCCTGGAGGAAGCCCTCGCCTCTAAACCCTATATTCGACGCTAAAAATTGCCTTTTTCAGTAATGCTTCATTAACGAATAACGGGTTGACCTTGGCCCGACCTTGGCGTTACCACGATATTTCAATAGCGACTAATAACGAATGCTCCAATGCAATAGCAATATGTTATAGCTTGGATATGATAAGCGATTTATTGGAATTTGTTCTGTTCAATACTTTTATAAGGTTTGATGGTAATTTATGTAAACAGATTGTTGGCTTTCCTATGGGTGGGAATACTAGTTTATTTATAGCGGACTTGTTTTTAAGTCAATTAGAATATGAATATATGATAAATAAAAATAACCCAAGTAATGTAAAATATTACCTTTCAGATAATAAAAGATATCTGGATGATGTCTTAGTAATAAATTGCGTGGACTTTATGGAGATTTCAAGAAATATTTATCCACAAGAGTTAATTCTGGAGCCTAGCTATGGGACAGGACACTCTGGCCATTTCTTAGATTTAATTATTAATATTTCAGATAATAATAAATTAGTTTTTAAAATATATAATAAAACTGATGATTTTAATTTTGAAGTAGTTAATTTTCCATCCCTTGAAATTAATATACATTCAAATATTACTTATTCAGCTTATTATTCCCAATTATTTAGGAATGCAAGAATTTGCAGTAATTACACAGATTTTAAAAATAGATGTAAAACGCTTATCCAAAAACTGGTCTTAAGAGGTTTTTATGCCAATAAAATTAGTTGGGAATTTAAAAAAATTAGTTTTCTGTATCATGAACTTTTAGATAAATATACAAAAATAATAAAGAAATACTGAAAGATATCTTAATATAATTCCTCTTTCACTCTTTTTTGAATTTTGTATTTGTACATTGTTTCCAAGCCTGCTTGAAGGTTTTAAATCTATAATTGGTTCCAAATACCAATCAAACACTTTTGTTTATAACTCAATTCCGGACCATAGTCATTAATTGTTACATAATTGTTTTGTGTTTCATTGACACATAGGATTCCATTAAGGATAGAACCAATCTTATATTGTATGTATTTTTTGAATACTTTTACTAGTATGCATGTATTTCACAAGTTTTAGCTAACATACGGATACCATAAAAGATCTTATGGTAGACGCTCCACTGTCCCGGGTAAAGAAAGTAAAGCGTCGAAACCCGTTAAGGCAGGGGGTAGTTTTCTGATGAGCCCCAATGAAAGGTTACTACTTGGAAATATTTCGTTAGATTTAAGGTGCTTTTGCTTGTAAATTTACAGCGGCTTACATTTATTGATGGTGAATTTGCATGGATTTGGACATTTTGATTTGGTGGACGGTTCGCATTGAAGTAGTAACGTACGGGTGTCAACACTTATTGGTGCAAAAATGGTGCTACACCACTTACTGGAGGGGAAAGCCTCTGGCGGCGCCAAATATTATAATGGGATGCCCGCGCTTACCACAAAGGTTCTGTAGATATAGGGTTTGTTAATTCCCAATTTACAGTACAACCTGCCCCAGGGTATGATAACGTGATCGAGCGGTCTAATGGCCAAATTCTAAGGCCAAGAGTACCCACTCTGGGTTACCACTAATATTTCTAACTATCTCCTTGGAGGTAACGAGCCCCCCTTTGAAGATAATAATGACATTATCTCGTAACTCTGTTCCTACCCTGTCTGGGTTCCTGGAAAAATAGTCTACACAGCTGTAGAAAATAGCTTACTTGTAATCCTCACAAAAAGGTTCACACACATATCAGACTCAAAAACGGAACTAAAGATAAAAACTCTTACAATTAACGAATACGCTTTAAGACGCACCTTTGCGCGTGCACCTCTGACCAAAGGGGATGAATGGCCGAATAAAATTAAACTCGCAATATTCTCAAGCTTTAAATTTATGCTGTATGAGTCATTGCTCACCAGGCTTTTTCAGACACTTGCTAATTAGTGGATTCCTTCAGACGTCTCAAAATAAAAGTTTTCCCATGGTTTATATATTAAAGATAAATGAAGTTAAATTTATAAAAAGGGCATTTTTATGAAACAAAAGCGGCCAAAGGTTCCAAAACCTCCGTCTTAAGAAAAATGACCGCCACCACGCCATGGGTCAGAGCACAAAACAGAAAACATAGAATAAATAACACCAACTTCAAAATCACCATACTTGTTTATCTTCTCTTCTTTCTTCCACCAGTGTCTGTGCTTCCACCACTTGGCTCAGAATCTGTCGTCACCCACATGTTTCTACTGTAGACCCACCATTGTCTCTATCGTGTGGCATCCGCATTTGGTTGTGAAAATTGAAGTTCCCAAGATTCGCAGAAATGATTGTGCTCAGTACAATCAAAAATACAAATTTTCTCGCTCTCACGAATTATCATTTGAGAGGAGCAGAGAATCAGTTTCTGGCACATTTGATTATGCCAGCCATCATGAAAAATTGGCTGCAGTAGCCTCTTAATTCCCATCTATGGAAACAACCCCACATCTCAATTAAAATCTAAATTGCCCTTTGGCATAATTTTAAATAGTCCAAGGCCGAAAATACACAGGCCTCTGAAAAAGATAGGGGTTCAGGAAAGTGGAGTAAAAATCTGAATCAACCTTGAATCACTTTTTTCTGGGTCCCATCCCCTAAAATAATCGAATGAATAATGCTCAGCGATGAGGGATGAAGATAATATTGAAGACTGGAAAGACAAGGCTTCAGTAAAGGGATCACAAATTATCCACTAGTTGTGCATTGAAGAAAAGGGCTATGATTCACGTCTTCCCGCAGGGGATCTTCCCAGGGGATTCCTCCATCTCATAAAGGAACAAACCCTCTTTTAAGTTGATCGACCAACATCAGATTTCTTCTAAAATTTCTTCGATCCAACCAAAAATTCAGTACCTCTCAATCTTTCCCTAACCCGTTATTGAGTAGTCGATTCTATGTGATGATTATCTGTAGTTTCTCTTAATATGTCATGGGTCTTCTCCTCCCTCCTAAGTTTTTTCGTCTTATTGTATATTGTAATTTTTTAATTTTCCCAGTTGGTCTTGGACTTCTTTGTCCCCCTTCCCCCTATTATTTATGCTAGCTAGGCACAGCCCATCTAACTTTTTATTTTTCACTCTATTATTCATTTTATTTATTTTAGCTAGGCCAAGCCCATCCAACTTTGTATTTTTCGCGACTTTAGACTGAATCTACAAATTTTGTCTCTTTTCTGCATCTATTCGTTCTTTTTCCCTTTTTTCAACTTTTTCCATCACGTAAAATAAATCATCACTAAATTTGAATTGGACTCCGTTTTCTACTATCTTTGATTGCCTTTCTTTATTGTAGCTCTGCTTCGCATCTTTTTTCTCTCTTTTAGTCTTCTTTTCTTTTACCGCCGAAACACATATTTCGTTATTAAATTGGGACTGAATTCCGACATTTGGTTTTTCATATTGTGCAAAAATTTCTCGAAGTTTACGAGGAAAATCGCGTACAATAAATTTTGTCTCATTTGTCTCTGGTACAATCAGTGCTTTATTTTGGCAAACGTTTTTCGGCGTCTCAAACTCGTTAAAAGTGTTGTCAAGTTTTTCATTTTCTGGAAATTTTCCTGAAAAATCATTCTCGCGCGTCTTATTTTCAATATTATGTGGTCGTTTTACTTCCGCATCCCATTTTTGTGGATTATTAACATTTCGAAACCGATTATCAAGTATTTTGTTTTTCCGCCAGGGGGCGCAGCCTCCCAATTCTTTTATGGGCCGGACCACCTTCCCCCGTAGTCAACCGAGTTGTATGTTTTCCCGTCTTAGTGTAGTTTAGTAATTTTCCCACTCTTAAAGAAGTCGCTTTTAACGATAGGAGATTTCAGATATCCCCAAAGTCTCCTCCTACTAAAACATCCACTGCTAGAGTAAGTACTAAGCCTACTTTTATCGTTTTTCTCTGGACTGCACCGTCCTTACCAAGGAGACGGGCATTGGTGCTAGTCTCCATAATAACATACTGTTGTAATATTACTTTTATGGTCTATTTCTGTCTTTTCTATTATGTCCATTCGCACAAATGTTTGCTCACTCCCTGAATCAATTACCATTTCGGTCAATTTTTCGTTTAATTTTCATTCTATTTTAGGTGATCTCACCAATTCGTCAATGTTTCCTTTATTTTGGACAATAGCCCAATTTTTTCTTTTATAGGTTACTTTCTAATCTCTGTTATGGCAATTTTTATAAAAAGGCACCGAGGAATCAAATTTTACCTGATTATCGACATTTTGAATATCAAGCATGTCGTTTTTCTGACAGGGGGGGGAAGCCTCCCAATTTGTTTTACGGGCCGGTCCACCTCCCCCCGTAGTCAAAGACGTAGCATGTTTTCCCGTAAAAGTGTTTAATGTCTGGTAATTTTCTTTTTCCCGCGATTGATTCTTAGACAAATTATTATGGCTATCCAATAGCCTACAAGTTAGTTGTGATAAAATCTCACTTTCTGGAATTCCCCAGCGGGCTTCTATTAGGCCTATCATGGTTCTTTTAAACTCTTGGTGATATCTTTTTTCTTTCTCCCTAGCTCTTTCTCTCTATTCTATCAGCCTCTTTCTTTCGTTCTCTGGCTATTCTATCAGCCTCTTCCTTTTTTTCTCTAGCTATTCTGATATTCTCTCTTTTTCTCTATCTTCCTCCTCTTTTGTTCTCTGGCTATTCTTTCTTCCTTCCTGAAATTTAAAATATATTGTCTCATATCTACATGACTACTTTTCCGTGAGCCCCTGCTGGATTTCGATTCCACACTGCTCCTTCTATTCGGACTACTTTGATTCCATCTGTCTTTATTTCTTCTTAATTCATTTTCTGAATCTGTTCGTTCTCTATTCGTATTTTCTCTTACCTGCAACTCCACTTCATTTTTCACAGCATCTGAGGGGTGAGTTCGTCTTGTTTTTTCATATAATATATCTTCCTTGTTTATTTCGTAATGCCTCATTTTACCTCGTATACTCCTTTCCGATTATATTATCTCGCTATTGTGAATTATTATCACCGTGTAATAAGATTCAACAATTTTTAAAATAAGCGGAATATCTAGACTTCATTAGAGAATAATGACTTCTTTCACAGCAAGCAATTTTACGGGAGTGAAATATATCTCCAAAAAACGAATTAACAGGGGTTGAACGAGAAGGTAAACTGAAAAACCACACAAATATTCCACTAGTTTATTAGCTGGACTAAAACTCAAACAGGGAACTACCCTGTAAAACAAATCACGTATCCTCCATGGATACTCGTACTCCAAATGTAAACTCCTCTTAGGCCGATTACTTAACAGGACAGGTTCCTTCCACCTTCCTTATCCAATGTGGGCACAAAACTGACAAATTCTCTCAAATTTGCCGTCTTCAATAATCTTATAACCTTCGTCACTTAAGATTATATCTAAGTCACTCAAATAATAACCCAACTTTCACTTTTTCTTATCCGAACTTAAACCCTGTAATACTTTCCACTACGGAGATTCCCCACTGTAAAATCAAAACAGTAAATTTCACGTTATTCTTTTTTACTATTGTCTAATAAGCCACAGCCCATTTTAGATCTTCATAATTCCGTATATTTTTGTTCTTTTTCTCTAGTTTCTGTTTAGGCTCAGCCCAAGCCTTGATGAAAGGAAGTAAAGAAAGGGGGCTCTACCCTTCCTCATGCACTGCGTCGTTCCTAGGTAGGAACCTGGCTCATCAAATTTTAAATTCGCAATATTTCAACTCTGTCTTTCCGTGCCATTTTTAACAGCCTATAGCCTATACTGTTGGTTACTTTTCACCAGTCTTTTTGGAAACGCTCGTTCTTTTGCTACCAATGCCGCTGATACCTCCCTTTTCACTGCCACCAGTATTGTAGTGATAAGCCACCGCTGCCGCCAGTATTGGATTGGTAAGGTATGGGTGTCACCACTTATTGGTGCAAAAATGGTGCAACACCACTTACTGGAAGTGTAAGCCCCTGGCGGTGCCAAATATTATAATGGGATGCCCGCGCTTACCACAACGATTCTGTAAGTATAGGGTTTGTTAATACCCAATTTACGGTATACTCTTCCCCAGGGTATGATAACGTGATCGAGCGGTCAAATGGCCAAATTGTAAGGCCAAGGGTACCCACTCTGGGTTACCACTAATATTTCTAACTATCTCCTTGGAGGTAACGAAACCCTGGTCAAATGTAATAATAACGGTATCTCATAACTCTGTGCCTACCCTGTCTGGGTTCCTGGAAAAATAGTCTACACAGCTATAGAAAATAGCTTACTTGTAATCTTCCAAAAAGGTCACACATATCAGATTCAAAAACGGAACTAAAGATAAAAACTCTTACAATTAACGAATACACTTTAAGACGCACTTTTACGCGTGCACCTCTGACCAAAGGCGATGAATGGGTGAATCAAATTAAGCGGCCATGATCCTTTGAAGCTTTTCAAGCTGTAAATTTAAGCTGTATGAGTCATCGCTCTCCTGACCTTTTCAGACACTTGCTAATTAGTGGATTCCCTCAGATGACTCAAAATAAAAGTTTTCCTATGGTTTAGATATTAAAGATAAATGAAGTTAAATTTATAAAAAGGGCATTTTTCTGAAACAAAAGGGGACAAAGGTCCCAACAGTTCGGATATACTGTTTTGTCCTAGGTAATTGGATAGATGAGTAAGGTTAAAACCTCGTTCAAGTACGCATTTCTTTCAATTGTTGGTTTAGGATGACAGTTCTTTTCTTCTTCTGTCTCTCTCTTTTTTTAGCCAAGTAATTACCTCTAAAAAATTATATCACACCATTCTATGACAACCAGCAGATGGTATTGATTTTTTTCAAAATGCAGGTGCTTGTTACGTAATATGAGATTATTTACCTATGTTAAAGGTGACGTAATCTCTTGTGACTTGTTTTACTAGAGCTCAGGGCCCGATAGTCAATTGGGAGACCCCTGGTTGTACTGAGTATGGCTCAAACGTGGGTGCTACGTAATAATTTAGGAGATGTTTTTTCTTTCAAGGCATTTTTTCTTCAAAGTGTTTTTTTCTTGCAGATATATTTTTTTCTTCCAGATTTTTTTTCTTTTTCGAGATATTTTTATTCAAGATTTCTTTTTCATCAAAAATTTTTTTTTTCTTCAAGATACTCTTCGAAACATTTTATTCAAGATATTCTTTTGGTGTTTTCCCCTCAACATGTTCCCAAAACCGTGTACGAAAGATTTGATTCAGGCAACCTTTATAATCCTTCATCAGAGATTTTTGTCCGCTCGAGGACTCGAGCGTAAGACCCAGGATTTCCCCAATAGAAAATGCGTTAACCACCAGAACCAACAAATCTTTCCCAACATTATGTTCCTGGAAATACATACAATGTGATAGGCTAGTTCTCACTCGGAGAATTCTCTACACAGTTTCTAGATCGATAAGCTATGAATCGCGTGTTTCCTATTTCCGGAAATATTTCCCATGTAAGGGAGAAAATCGATTAGTGGAAATGGGGTTAAGGGGATATTATTGTTATAAATTTGACAGGCAAGTGAATGTTATATCATAGTTATCTAAATTTAAATGAGAGCGATGGTATCATTTATTCGATCTATTGCTCAGAGCAAATGATGAAACCATTGGATGAGATACCAAGAAATGAATTACCATGCATAAGACATGACGGTTCTTGGCAAGTGACACTCTGCGTTCCATGAGTTGAATATCAAGCAAGAATCCATTTTTTTGTCACAAACTTCCATATTTTTGGATTTGACTATTTTAGGACTTGAGCATGGATTTGATTATTTTCATCTTGTTTCGGATAAAACCACAGTTTGAAACGTTGATTTGCATTTTTTTTCGATTTTCAAACATCAACACCGTTCATGCCCCTCCGTGGTAATATGTAGCTACCCCATGATATCCTTGTGATACATATTATTAATCCTAAGGCATTTTTCAGATTTTTTCTTTATAAAAATTATGCTTTAAATCCATTGGTTTATGTTTTCACAAAACAACCCTCCATGATGCCCCCATGGCAGTTCATGCCACAGTGGCACACTATGGCTGGACCGTCACACCCTCTGGCACACACTATCGTTCCTAAAGCATTTTCAATCATTTTCCAAAAAAAAACCTTTAAGCTAAATTGATCATTGATGTTATTTTCACAGAGGGACTTTTCGCTTCGCTGTTAGAATGTGATGCCCGCTTTGGAAGTTCAGTTTGGGACACTATGGCTGACCCATGGCATCCTTGTGATGCATATTATCATTCATAAGGAATTTTCAACAGTTTTCCTACAAAAATAACCCTATAAACTTTATTTGAACAGCGGGACTGTCTATTTCGTTGTTAAAATGTTATACTCCAGGGCAATTCACGCCACTGTGGCAATGTGTGGCTGGCCCGTGGTATCCCTTTGATACAAATTATTATTCCCAGAGTATTTCAGCAGTTTTCCTACAAAAATAACCTGAAAACAATAGTGAAATATTTTGAACATTCATGGTTGAACAGGAAATCTAAAAGATGAAGACAAAGGCTTTTATTAGAAGTGCAAGTCTTATAAATAAATAAATTTACAAACATCGTTAAAATACTTTTTTCCTTGGGCACTGAAATCAATATTATACAGATAGGAGATAATTATTTTCAACTATAAAGTCGTTGAATTAAGGATAGTCTACGTAAATGCTGAGAAAATCGCCGTAAATATACCCACGACATCAAACTATAATGCTGCATGAAAAAACAGCTTTTAATCGATAAATCTTGTACTCGCTTCCAATTTAGTCTGAGAACCTTTGTAATCCGACGGTAACGCGTATAAACCTCATAATGTATTCAACATTTTCTCGAATAAGCCTTTTCCTTATCCCCTTCAACCAGTGTTTTTGTATATTTCCCCCTGTAAAACTAAAACCAACTAAAACATAAGGAAATTACCTTCTAAGACAGAGCAACCTCCTCCCTACATTTTATATATGGCTCTTACGTTTCAACGTTGCTCCTTACTTTTAGCAAATCATTTGAACTATTTCAATATCTTTTTCGCAGCTGTAAAACTAAAACCAACTAAAACATACAGAAATTACCTTCTAAGACAGAGCAACCTCCTCCTTACATTTTATATATGGCTCCTAAGTTTCAACGTTGCTCCTTACTTTTAGCAAAACATTTGAACTATTTCAATATCTTTTCGTCTTTTATATTATATTTCCTTATTGTTAAAAAGGGCAAAGGATTTGAAGCATTCTCTTGGATGATCTTTCTTCTTATTTCCAATGATTGCTTAAAAATTGGCTGCACGATGGCACCCTGTGGCACCCGTCATCATCACTTAAGCATTCTCCGACGTTTGAATATTCCAATAGATATTTTATTTGAACAGTGAGAACATACCATTTTATTATTAGCTCGTGATACTCTATGGGAATTTCCAGCCAGTGACACGCTGTGGTTGGTCATGTCACCCTCTGGCTCATATTATCATTCCTGAAGCATTTCCGACCATTTCTCTGCAAGAAACAACCACACACAGCGTATACACTAAAATTGATTATTTAAGCTTAAAATAAAGTTCCCAATAGCATTTCTTCTGATGACTCATGGCAATTCACGCAGCGTGGCACAATTTGGATGCCCGACGGCACCCTATGGCCCCGTCATCATCACTTAAATGTTCTCTGTGTAATAATCTGACATTTCGAGTTTTAAAACATTGACTTTAACAAAAGCATTTAAAAAAACAACAATTCATATTCTATCTGGGTTCTAGATAAAAGTTTTGAAATAGACCACCAAAGTAAGAGCTGACGGAATGGTGGTGGAAATACGTAAAGTATGTAATACCACTTTCTTGTTTTAAAACAGGACGTGCGTTGGAGGCATACAGTATATAATTTTCAGTTTTGCGATAACAGGGGTTATCTCTTTAAATTAGTTATAGTGACCTCTGGTTTTTTGGATCGATTTGGATATTATAAGTACTAATGATTTAATTATTATTTGTATTTTGTGCTTATACCTATGGATTGATTATGAGCTGATTATGATTATGCTTATTTACCATTATCTCCCTTAATGCTTAATAAAAGTTATCGAAATATATCAAACCTCTCTATAACGTTATTCTGGTCCTTCAAATAATCCCAGTGGTACGCCAAATTATTCAGGTCAAGGCCTAAGGCATGCTATTAAAGTTTATTTATTTTAGGACCATAATTATATTCCCTATAAAGGGAGTAATAAGGTAACAACCTAATCCTACGATACACTAGCTGGTAACAGCTGGGTGGCATTATAACAATACTTTACAACAACCATAACCTCACTTCACCACAGCTGATTATAACTTAAGAATTCGGGTTATCAGAGGCAACGCTATAGCGTTGCCTATAGTAAAGGCCATTCGGCTCTAATGTTTTACTATTATTATTATTATTATTTATTTAATTTTTTCCCAGAGGCATATTATATGGGAGGGGTCGTCATAGAAACTTCAAAGGGGGCTCATTCAAACGGAAATCGAGAGTTCTAGTGCCTTTTTTAAGGGTCAAAAGTGATTGGAGGGCAACTATCCCCGCCTACGCCCATCATTCCCCCAAACATATCCAATCACAGTTTCGATTGCAATTGTGTCTGCCAATTTCACAATTTGATTGCCATTTTGTTCAGCGTAGTATATTTCCAGATAGAAATTATGTTTTTGAGGAGGACACTCCCCCCCAGCCTTCAGGGCAATGGTTTTAAGTTCTGCCCGGGGGCAATATAAGAACGATGTTGGCACAATGTATTATTTATTATTTTTTCCTTTAGGGCAGGGCCCATCGTATCGAAGAAGCTCTCGTAGGAACTTCGAAAAGGGCTCATTCAATTGGAAATTGGAGTGGCTTGTGCCCTTTTTAATAGTCGAAAGTGATTGGAAGAAAACTAATACCCCTTCCACGCCCATCATTTCCCGAAACACATCCAATCAAAATTTTCATATAGCCATTTTTTTCAGATTAGTTGATTTCCAGATAGAAATTATGTTTTTGAGGAGGACACTCCCCCACATCCTTCAGGGCAAGGGTTTTAAGTTATGCCCTGGGGGCATATAAGGTTTTTATAGAAGGCTTTGTCGCAGAAACTGCAAAAAAGGCTCATTCGATAGTAAATTAAAAGAGCTAGTGCCCTTTTTTATAATCGAAAGTGATTGGAGGGCAACTAATCCCCCCCCCCCCACGCCCAACTTTTCCCCAAACACATCCGATTAAAATTTTCTTATAGCCATTTTATTCAACGTAGTTTAAAGTTCTGGAAATTAGGTCTTTGAGGATGGCAACCCCCCACAGCCCTCACGGCAAGGGCTGTAAGTTATGCTCTGGGGGCATATATGGTTTTGTATAGACAGCGTTGTCGTAGAAACTTCAGAAAGGGCTCATTCGATTGGAAATTTAAATGGCTAGTTCCTATTTTAATAGTCGAAAGTAATTCTAAGGCGACTGAAACCCCTTCCACGCCCACCATTACCCCAAACACATCAAATCAAAATTTTGACATAGCCATTTTGTTCAACGTAGTTGAAAGTTTTGGATATTGTATGTTTGAGCAGGACACTCCACCCACAGTCTTCAGGGGCCAGGGTTATAAGTTAGGCCCTGGGGCATATATGGTTCTTCTGGAAGGAATGCTCATATAAACTTCAGAGAGGGCTCATTTGACTGGAAATTGAAAGTTCTAGTTCACTTTTTAAGCGTCAAAAGATATTAGAGGTAGACAGCCTCCCCCCCGCCCAAACCTCTTTCCCAAAAGCATCCAATAAAAATTTTAAGATAGCTGTTCTGTTAAAAATAGTTCAAAGATCATATAAAAAAAATTCCGGTGTTGACACAACCCCCAGGCCCGGGGGCAGGCGCTGTAAGTTGTACCCCGGGGCATATTTGGGTCTTATGGAAGGGATTCTCGTGTTAACTTCAAAGAGGGCTCATTTGATTGTAAATTGAAAAATTTAGTTCCCTTTTTAAGAGTCAAAAGAGATTGGAGGGCACGTAGCCCCCCCCCCTCCACACCCTTTTTTCCTCAAACTCATCCGATAAGAACTTTGAGATAGCTTTTTTTAAAATAATTCAATGACCATATAAAGAAAACTTCGGGGTCGACACAGCCCCCAGGGCCCGAGGGCAGGTTTTTAAGTTATGCCCTGGGGGAATATATGGTTCTTATTGAAGGGATGCTCGTAAAAAATTCACAGATGGCTCATTTGATTTTAAATTGAAAGTTCTAGTTCAGTTTTTTAGAGTCAAAAGAGATTGGAGGGCAGCTACCCCCCCCCACTCCCCTTTTTCCCCAAATGCATCCAATAAAAACTTTGAGATAGCCATTAAGTTAAAAATTGCTCAAAGGTCAAATAACAAAATCTCAGGTGTCGTCATAATCCCCCAGGGCCCGGAGGCAGGTGTTGTAAGTTATGCCCTGGGGCATATATGGATCGTATGAAAGGGATGCTCGTATTAACTTCAGAGAGGGCTCATTTGATTGGAAATTGAAAGTTCGAGCCTACTTTTTAATAGTCAAAAGAGATCCATGGGCAGCCAGCCCCCCCCCAAGCCCCCTTTTTTCAAACCCATCTGATGAAAATTTTGAGATAGACATTTTGTTAAAAATATTTCAAAGGTCGGGTAAGAAAAAATCCAGTGTCAATACAACCCCCATGTATGGTTCTTATGAAAGGGATGCTCGTATAAACTTCATAGAGGGCTCATTTGATTGGAAATTGAAAGTTCTAGTTCACTTTTTAAGAGTCAAGAGAGTTAAGGGCAACTAGCCCCCCCCCCACGCTTTTTTCCCCTAACCCGTCCGCTACAAATTTTGAGATAGCCAGTTTTTTGGAAATTGTTCAAAAATTAAATAACCAAAACTCCCCCCAGGGCCCGGGAGATAGGTGTTGTAAGTGTTGTCCAGGGGACGTATATCGTTCTTATGAAAGGGATGCTCTTATAAACTTCAGAGGGGGCTCATTTGATTGGAAATTGAAAGTTCTAGTTCACTTTCTAAGAGTCAAAAGATATCCAAGGGCAACTAGCTCCCCCCACACACCCTTTTTTCCTCAAGGTTATGCGATAAAATTTTTAGAGTTAAAAGAGATCGGAGGGCAACTAGCCCCCCCCCCCCTCCTCTGCGCCCTAAATGCATCAGATAAAAATTTTGATATAGTCATTTTGTTAAAAATAATTCAAAGTTCTGATAACAAAAAATTCTGGTGTTGACAGAGCCCCCCAGGGCCCGGGGGGTAGACGTTGTAAGTTATGCCCTGGGGGCATATATGGTTGTTATGGAAGGGATGCTGGTATAAATTTCCTAGATGGCTCATTTGATTGGAAATTGAAAGTTGTAATTCACTTCTTAATAGTCAAAAGTGATTGTAGGGCAGCTAGCCTCCCCCACTCTCCATTTATTTTTTTCTCAGAGGCACTTCATATAGAAGGGGTCGTCGTATAAACTTCAACGGGGGCTCATTTGATTGGAAATTGAGAGTTCTAGTGCCCTTTTTAAGAATAAAAAGTGATCGGAGGGCAACTGTCCCCCCCCAAAGCCCGTTTTCCCCAAATACATCTGATAAAAAATTTGAGGTAGCCATTTTGTTAAAAATTGTTCAAAGATCATATAACAAAAACTCCTTTACGTATGGCCATTTCGTTCAAAATAGTTCAAAAGTGAGATAAAAAAAAATCCTGTGTCGACACCCCCCCCCAGGGTCCGGGGAAGACGTTTTAAGTATTGCTCTGGAGGCATATATAGTTCTTATGGAAGGTATGCTTGTATAAACTTCGGATAGCTCATATGATTGAAAATTGAAAGTTCTCGTTCACTTTTTAAGAGTCAAAAGAGATTGGAGGGCAACTAGCCGCTCTATTCACGCCCTATTTTCCTCAAACCCATCCGATATGAACTTTGAGAGAGCCATTTTTTCAAAATAGTTCAAAGGTCAGATAACAAAAACTCTGGTTTCGACACATCCCCCCAGGGCCCAGGGGACAGGCATTGTAAGCTATGTCCTGGGGCCGTTTGGGGTTCTTATGAAAGGGATACTCGTATTAACTTCAGAGAGGGTTCATTTGAATGGATATTAAAAGTTGTAGTATGGGATGGATAAACCCATCCGATGAAAATTTGAGGTGGCCATTTTGTTAAAAATAGTTCAACGATCAGATATAAAAAAAACAGGGTGGACACAACACCCTAGGGCCCAGGGAAAGGCGTTGTAAGTTAGACTCTGGGGATATATATGGTTCTTATAGAATGGATACTCGTATAAAATTCAGAGAGGGCTCATTTGATTGAAAATATAAAGTTCTAGCTCACTTTTAAAGAGTCAAAAGAGACCGAAGCTGAATCTAGTCCCCCCCACGCCCCTTTTCCCCAAACCCATCCGATAAAAATTTTGAGATGGAAATTTTGTTAAAAATAGTTCAAACATCAGATAATAAAAACTACGAGGTTGACACAAACCCATTTCTTCATTTTGATATTGTTACTTTGATACCAGTTTTGATACTTCGATGAATATTTGTTTTTTTTAAGTTTGATTTTGAAACAGGGAATTTTTGAAAACTTGAAATCTTTTGCAATTAAAAAAGAACAAACAGACATACAATTGATATTAATGTAAATTAATAAATAAATCTTAAAACGAGTGCAACTTAAACTGAATATGCAAATAAAGCTTGAAACGAACAAAAATCACTACAAACAAGAGTTTGGGTTTGACCTCCTTCTCTCACTGTAAAAGTCTAAAACCTGCTGCGTCATTGGCGCTTGCTGAAAATCAATTTTATGACAGATATTTTCTTTTGTACTTATTATTGAAAATAAACATTAAAATTATAGTAACATTTTCAACTGAGCTTTCAGTAATTAATATCGTTATACATCAAATATTCAGTTTAATTTATTAGCTCTTTTTAACGTGGTTAAAGACGATAGTTTCACTACAAACAAGTGTTTTGATACTTCCTCCTTTCATACCTGTAAATAAAAACCAAAAGCCTACTGCGTCAATGGCGCTTAACTGAAAACGAATTATATTACAAATGTTTTCTTTTCCAGTTCTTACAGCATTGAAAATAAAATACAATTACGGTGAAATAAATTCTTGAACTGATGGATCTTTCATACAATTAATATCATTATACATCAAATATTCAATTTGACGTTGTTTATACTTTCCAAGGCTGTTAAAGACACATATAGTTTTCAGTAAAGCGCCAATGACGTAATAGGTTTTAGACTTTCACAGTGAGAGAAGGTCATACCCAAACTCTTGTTTGTAGTGATTTTTGTTTGTTTCAAGCTTTATTTGTATATTCAATTTAAGTTTCACTCGTTTTAAGATTTATTTATTAATTTACATTAATATCTATTGTATGTTTGCTTGCATTGATTGTTTATTTAGATTCTGTTCGTTTTAAGTTTCATTTATACTTAAATAGGAAAATATTTTCTTTCGCTTTAAGCTTGATTTTCATATTCAATCGAAGCATTACTCGCTTTAAGATCTATTTATTCATTTATATTATTACTTGTTGTGTGTTTTTATTATAATTATTTATTTAAATTCTGTTAGTTTTGGGTTTCATTTATTCTTTAATGGTAATTTCTGGTCGTTTTGAGTTTGAATTTTAAAAGGTATTTGTATCTGCTGACCTTAAGTTTAAAATGGCCTTTACTTTTCTTTGAAAAACTTATTTTTCGGAAAGTTTTTTTTAATTAATAGCTGAAAATGTCACATTATTACAGTATAATAAACCTATTAGCTTCAACAGAATCACAAGGAAAGCTGCTATTGAACCTACCAGACGCTTTTTATGGTGATCAAGCACCAAGTAGATATGGGGCATCAACTGAGATGAGGGCACAACAAGAAGGTAAAAAGTCAAAATTTTCCATCTCAAGCTTTTTCAAAACTGATTCTCAAGCTACAGGTTTGGCTATTGTTGAATATAATTGGAAAAAAGATATATATTCGTTTATAAAACGATAAACCTTGAATATGTGAATAATTATTGTTAAACCTAGTATTATGCAAAAAAAACTTTTTACAACCCTTGAGCACACGTAGCGCGTGTTGCATAGACTTAGTGTGAGTTTTTGAGCGTGTAACAGCGCATAGAATTGTAATTATATTTGCACACTCGTGTTACTAAGAAATGAATAATTAAACCACTCTCTAGAAAAGATACTTAGCTAGACGGAAGTGGAAAAAACCACTTATTATAAAAGCTTATTAGCCTCAACTTGGGGATGGATAGGAGATAAAAACCCCTGTCTGCACGAAACCATAATCCCTTGCAGAGCAACTAATTAGTTTGAATTATTTTATGTCAATTATTAAATTAGTTCAATTATTTTATATTTTGCATCAATTATTTTTTTATTCTGTTAGAACTATTCTGGATTTTTGTAAAGTATTTTTCATTTTTTTAGAACAATTGTTTGTTTCATATGAGCTATTTTGGATTTGTTTAGAAGTTTTTTACTTTGTAAGAATGTTTTTGTAAGAACTATTTTGGATTTTGTTTAAACTTTTAATATTCTGTAAGAACTATTTTCGATTTTGTTGGAATTTCTTGTGTTTTGTAACAAGTATTTCGTTCTTTGCAGCGACTATTTTTATTCTGTTACAAATATTTTGGATTTGTGTAAAGTATTTTTTGTACTATTAAGAATAATTTTTATTTTGTAGCAACTGTTTTGGAAATTATTAGAAGGTTTTGTATTGTGTAAGAATTATCTTCGTTTTGTAAGAACTATTTTGGAATTTCTTTGAACCTTTTGTATTCCGTAAGAATTATCTTCAATGTTAATAGATTATTTGAATTTTGCAATAAGTATTTCGTATTTTGTGATTTGTAAAAAATACAAAAATAAAGTATTTTTGTATTTTATAAGAATAATTTTTATTTTGTAGCAGCTATTTTGGAAACTATTAGATGTCTTTGTATTGTTTAAGAATTATTTTCGTTTTGTAAGAACTATTTTGGAATCTCTTTGAACTTTTTATATTTTGTAGGAATCATTATCAATGTTGTTACATTTTTTTGTGTTTTGTAACAACTATTTTATATTTTACAGTAGCTATTTTTTATTCTGTTAAAAATATTTCGCATCTGTGTAAAGTATTTTTTTATTTTGTAAGAATAATTTTGTTATGTCAGAACTATTTTGGATTTAGTTTGTACTTTTGTATTGTCTAAGAACTATCTTCATTTTGTAAGAACTATTTTGGAGTTTCTTTGAACTTCTTATATTCCGTAAGAATTATTTTCAATGAAGTTGGATTGTTTGCGTTTTGTAACAAGTATTTTGTATTTTGTAGAAAATACAAAAATAAAGTATTTTTGTATTCTATAAGAATAATTTTTAATTTGTAGCAGCTATTTTGGAAACTATTAGATGTTTTTGTATTGTCTAAGAATTATTTTCGTTTTGTAAGAACTATTTTGGAATCTCTTTGAACTTTTTATATTTTGTAGGAATTATTTTTGATGTTGTTAGATTTTTTGCGTTTTGTAACAACTATTTTTTGTTTTGCAGCAACCATTTTTATTCTGTTAGAACTATTTTGAATTTATGTAAAGTGTTTTTTGTATTATTAGGAATATTTTTTATTTTGTAGCAACGGTTTTGGAAATGATTAAAAGGTTTTGTATTGTGTAAGAATTATCTTCGTTTTGTAAGAACTATTCTGGAATTTCTTTGAACTTTTTATATTCCGTAAGAATTATTTTCACTGTTTTTAGACTTTTTGCGTTTTGTAACAAGTATTTTGTTTTTTTCAGTAGTTATTTCTTATTTTGTTAAAACTATTTTGGGTTTGTTTAAAGTATTTTTGTATTTTGTAAGAATAAATTTCTAAGAATTATTTTCGATGTTGTTACATTTTTTGTGTTTTGTAACAAGTATTTTGTGTTTTGCAGTAGCTATTTTTTATTCTGTTAGAACTGTTGTGCATTTGTGTAAAGTATTTTGTAATAATAATTTTGTTTTGTAAGAAGTGTTTTTGAATTTGTTAGAACTTTTTTCTATTTTGTAAGAATTATTTTTATGTTTAAGAATTATTTTGATTTTAATTTGAACTGTGTTTTTGTAATATGTGAGAAGTATTTTGGATGTTTTTAGATTTCCTATATTTTGTAACAATTATTTTTTATTTGCAGCATCTATTTTTTTATTCTGTTAGATCTATTTTGGATTTATGTAAAGTATTTTCGTATTTATAAGAATAATTTTTGTTCTGTTTGAACTATTTTGGATTTTGTTTGAATTTTTGCATTTTGTAATTTCTGTTTTGTAGGAACTATTTTGGATTTTGTTTGAACTTTTTGTATTCTGTAAGAAGTATTTTAGATGTTGTCAAATTTTTTAACAGGTATTTGTGTTTTGCGGTAATTATTTCTTATTCTGTTAGAACGATTTTGAATTTGTGAAAGGTATTTTTTTTTTTGCAAGAATAATTTTTTGTTTTTTAAGAACTATTCTAGATATGTTTATAATATTTTATATTTTGTACCAATTATTTTTGTTTTGTAAGAACTATTTTGGATTTTGTTTGAACTTTTTGTGTTTTGCGACACTTTTTTTGTATTTTGCTGTTAGTATTTTTCATTCTGTTAGAACTATTTTGGATTTATGTAAAGTATTTTTTTATTTTGTAAGAATAATTTTAATTTGTATCAACTATTTTGGATTTTGCTAAAAGTTTCGCATTTGTGTAAGAAATATTTTTGTTTTGCAAGAACTATTTTTGATTTTCTTTGAACTATTTGAATTTCATAAGAACTATTTTCGATGTTGTCAGAATTCTTGCGTTTTGTAACAGGATATTCAAACGTCAGAGAGCGTTAAAGTGATGATGAAAGAAGCCATAAGGTGTCACCGGGAATCCACATTGTGCTATGCTGGCGTGAATTGCCACGAGTCATTAGAAGAAATGCTATTGGGAATTTTCCTTTAAGTTTAAACGATCGATTTTAGTGTATAAGGTTTGTGTGGTTATTTATTTCTTGTATAAAAAAGGTTGAACATGCTTTAGGAATGATAATGTGTGCCAGAGGATGCAACGGGCCAGCCACAGGGTTTCACTGGCTGGCAATTGCCATAGAGTATCACGATCTAATAATGAAATGATGTGTTCCAACTGTTAAAAAAAGTATCTATTGGGATATTCAAACTTCAGAAAATGCTTAAATAATGATGACGGATGCCGTAGGGTTCCATCGTGCAGCCACATTTTACAAAATCAATGGAAATAAGGAGAAGGCTTATTCAAGAAAATGTTTTATATTTTTTGCCCTTTTTAACAATAAGGAAATATACAATTAAAGACGAAAAGATATTGAAATAGATAATATATTTTCTGAAACAGAATTACATTTTTGATGTCGTGGGTATATTTACAGCGATTTTCTCTGCATTTATGTAGACAATCCTTGAGTGAACAACTTCTAGTTGAAAATATCCCTCTCCTACCTGTAAAATATTGATTTTAGTGCCCTAGGAATAAAGTGTTTTGATAATGTTTGTAAATTTACTTATTAATAAAACTTGTATGTCCAATAAATGCTTTTTCTTCATATTTTAGATTCCTTTTTCCACGATGAATCTTCAATATATTTCAATGTTGCAATTGGGTTATTTTTGTACGAAAATTCTCAAAAATGTCTTAGGAATAATAATACGTATCACAGGGTTACCACGGGCCAGCCACAGTAGCGTGAACTGTCTTGGAGTGTCACATTCTAACAACGAAATGGAAAGTCCCACTGTTCAATTTCAATTTAGTTTAAGAGGAATAAAGATAAATTTAGTTTATAGGGTCATTTTTGTAGGAAGATTGTTGAAAGTGTTTTAGGAATGATAGTATTTGTATAGCTATAGTATGCCACTATGGTGTGAATTGCCATGGGGGGGGCATCACAATGTAACAATGAAATGGAAAGTCCTGTTTTTCATATAAAAACAATCATTAATTTTGTTTTTTGGGTTATTTTTGTTGTAAAATGATTGAAAGGATTGAAAAGAAATGAGAGTGTCTACCAGAGATTGCCTCGGGGCCACCCATAGTGTGTTTTACGGAGGATTGGCCTGGGAAAACGCAAACTAATAAAATTTAAAATATACTTTTTATCAAGAAAATATAAAAAATGCCTTAGGAATGATAATATGTACCATACGGATGTCACGGGGCAGCCACATATTGTCACTGTACGTGAACTGTGTTGATGTTTGAAAATCTAAGAAAATACTCAATTCAAAGTTTCAAACTGGGATTTTGCTAGAAACGAGATGAAAATAGTCAAATCCATACTTCAAAACGATTTGTATTTGCTTAAAAATATGGATGTTTGTGACAAAAAAGGATTCTTGCTTGAAATACAACGCATGGGACACAGATTTTCACTTGCCAAGAACAGTTATGGCTTATGGATGATAATTCATTTCTTGTTATCTCATCCAATGATTTCATCGTTTGCTCTGAGCAATGGATCAAATAAACAATACCATCACTCTCATTTAAATTTACATAACCATGATGTATCATTCACTTGCCTGTCAAATTTATAACAATAATATCTCCCTAAACCCATTTCCATTAATCAATTTCCTCCCTTCCATGGGAAGTATTTCCGGAGATTGGAAACACGCTATTCATAGGTTATCGATATAGAAACTTTGTAGAGAATTCTCAGAGTGAGAAACAACCTATCACAGTGAATATACTTTCAGGAACACAATATTGGTTCTGGTGGTTATCGTGTCGTTCCATTGGGGCAAATCTTGGGTCTTAGGCTCGATTCCTAGACCGGACAAAAATATTTGATGACGGATTATAAAGGTAAGCTGAGTCAAAACATATCTTTTATAAGCAGTTTGGAGAACATCTGGAGAGGAAAAAACACGTTGAAGAAAAGAATATCTCGAAGAAATTGTCTAAAAGAAAAATCTTGAAAAAAAAGAAAAAAATCTTGAAGAAAATAAAACTCGCAGAAAAATATCTGTAAACAAAAAACAATCATCAAGAAAAAAAATATCTCGAAGCAAAGAAAAACCGCTTTGAAGAAAAAAACACATTGAAAGAAAAAAAACATCTCCTATAGTATTACGTAACACCCACGTGTGCGCCATCTTCAGTAACAACCTGGGGCTCCCCTCTTGACTAGCGGGCCCTGAGTTTTAGCAAAAAAAAGTCACGCGAGAATACGTCATCTTCGCCATAGTTAAACAATCTCCTATTGCGTAACAAGCATCTGCATCTTGAAGAAAATCAAGATGCAGTCATGGAATGGTGGGATATGTGTTTCATGGGAATGGTGGGATATGGCTGTCATGGAATGGTGGGATATGCCTGTCATGAATTAGATTGAGGGGATACTACTCTTTTCTAATCTCTAAAACTCTTTCAGATAAGCATTACCTAAACTTTACCATAAATAGTGGAAGTTTAGGGGGGACAGAAGAACCCCTCATATACATAACAATTTATGTCGTTTCCAGTTTTTGCGTCTCTCTTTGCTTCCATTTGCAAAAAAAATGATTTGTTTATTTATTTTCACCAAGATCAGATTATTTTTAAAGGGTATTTTCCTCTTTCATTTAGAAAATCATGCAAATTTATTAATGCTGATAACTTTTTATGGGTAACTTTAAACTAATATTTTTTTTTATAATTGGAACCAGTATAAAATTGCTACTATTCGGACGGCTGCTATTTACTTACATTTCATTGCTACGAAATGTTTTAAGCTTTGAATTTATTTAATTGATTTTTGTTCGTTATAATATGGTGCCGAAGGCTATTCTAAATTTCACAGTAACTGCCCCCCCCCTTTGTAATTCTCCTCTTTACGGTAGTTTGACCAAGGTGTTACCATGAACTTGTTGACAGTAAAAATATGCTGCAACCACTAGTTTTGGGGTAGGTCGGAAACTTGTCATTTCGCGAAACGGTACTATAAAAACTTGTTTGGTGGTCTTTACCTAACTTATCCAGTTTTCTTTGTTAACCCTGTTTTTAAACCCTGAGATAATAATCGGGGCAGGACAGGATATAAAGCTTTGACGCTTCTAGGCCCAAGCTTTTTTGCCACTATGTATTAGCAAGATTTTCGGGAAAATCCCTGTGTTGTTTTAAAATCACTTTTCTGTTAATAGGCAGCGCAACGGCGGACTGCACCTGGCACTTTTAGGATAAATCACATCAGTCCAGTTTTTGTTAAGAAAAAAAATCACTCAGTGATTATTTATTGCGCTCCCTGGCATTGTGCGCCCTTATGCCCGGGCCTAGGGGGCCTATTGGTAAATCCATGCCTATTCAAATTACAGCAACTTCTATCCTTCACGGTGTCCGGTTGGTAACTAAGATTGGCCTGATGTAGATAGGAAATGGTGAGAGTAGTAATCAACATTTTACTTCTGGTACTCCTATGTACCAAA
>JAQQPU010000747.1:0-12775 GCA_029168905.1 Artemia sp. Kazakhstan ARC1039 | reverse complement strand
TTTTTATTCAAATCCTAATCACCAAACTTTGAAATTGCGTCATTCCCCTGGCAAAGAGTGTAATGCTCCTGTAGAATAGGACTACCAGAAAAACCGGAAGGAACGTAAAGTCGTAGAAGTATAAGGCTATGTGAGAGGATACTCACTCTCTTTGAAAGAGTGTGATGACCTGTAGAATAGGACTACTAGAAGAACCTGTTTGGTACGGGGGCCTTGGCAAAGTATAAGGTTCTAGTCTACTCACAACGCAGATCTTTGGTCAGCAGGCGAAAAAGTTTTTGTTTAAGATTTGTAGCTCTGATATTCGGGAGTTTTCTCCAATCAGTGAGAAACTCACAGGACAAGTGAAAGAAACTAAAAGAGCCTCATTGAAAGCAAAAACCTTAAAAAAAATCTCTTGCAGTGTTTCGGAGGGGGGGGGGATAGCTTCAAACTTCTGTTTTCTAATCAGCCTAAAACTTATAGAGCATGTAGGATGGGCCGTACAGACCTCAATGAAGACAACAAATCCAACCGTATCAATTCGTGACGCCTCACTGGGGTCCAAAATTTTCTATAAGTGTTTTAATGTTATCGGATTTGATAGAATAGGGCAATTAAGGGCTAAGAAAACCTCCGTGAAGACCACAGATTTTGAAAAAGACTTTTATCGATTTGCCACACAAAAAATCCAAAAACAAAATTTTCTCTAATTATTCGCTTAAAGGAACAATTAAATATTAAACTTATTAAATATTTTTTCTTATTAAATATTAAAAGGAACAATTAACAATTAAACAATTAAATATTAAGGAACAATTAATATTCCAATTAAAAACAAACCGAAAATGATAAAGATCTAAAAAGTAATAAACGTAATAAAAAGTAATAAAAGTAATAAAAGTAATAAAAAAGTAATAAAAAGTAGAAATCGAAACCATGGGCTACCAACCCCTCGAATCCTTTAAAAGCCCAATGTCATTTGTCTCGATCAACAAAAAAGAAAAAAAATCACAATTACAATGCTACTATAAAAAATTAAAATAATGATATTCTTATTTTTCAATTTAGTTTTGCTATGTCAAGAGTTTTTTGTCAGAACTTTTATTTATTAAATTTAATTGAAAAGTGTTTGAAATTGATTTCCAAATAAAACTTTTAGATTTGTAACTTTTGAAGTAATCTTTTTAATTTGTCAAAGCAATATTTTAAATTTTCTTGTCAATAAATGATTCACTTATTTTTTTTACTTTTTCACTTATTTTTTTTACTTTTTCACTTATTTTTTTTTTGTATTTAAAGGGAAGAAAGTATTGACATAATTTGCTTCAAATTAGACTTTTGATAAGACTTTTGAAGATGAAAATTGGCAACTTTTGAAACTATCTGTTCAGTTGGTTTGAGAAAGCTTTTGAATTGGCTTATCAATTAGTATTTCACCGCTTGATGTTCAATACATTTGAAAACCATTTATTTAAAAGGTAGAAAGGATTTGATTTGATACTTACAATACTACTGAAATTAGACTATTCAGAATATAAGATAGGAAAATTAATTATGAAATACACATACAATATTACATTTTACTATTCCCCCCCCCAAGGCTTTTTGGCCTGTACAGAAGGGGGAAGACAAACGAGTCACTTACTCAGAGAAGAAAACAACAACAAAAATTAAAACAATCATTTACTCACAGAGAGAAGAGCGAAAAGGAGAAGAAAAGAAAATATAAAAAATAAAAACTATAGAAAACTAATTAAATAGATTGAATAGACTAAATTAATTAAGTAGATTAGTAGATTAAATAGACTCCAATAAAATAATGATAAATATATATAGAAAAAATAACTTCTTAGGAGCCAAAGAATTTTCAGTAATTTTTTGAACAAACTGAATGAGTGGCACCTTCGAGCTGATTTGGACAACTCATTCCACACAATATGACACGTCATTAGAGGATTAAAACCTGACCTTACACAAGGAGTTAAATGAACTTAAATATGATTTTTGGAATTGTGAAGATTATAATTATTCTGATCATAGGTAAAAGATGGCGGAACAACTAGGGGATGAGGGAGGTCACCATGAAGCTGAGAAAAAGTAAAACATGCACACGAAAGAATATACAGTAACTCGAGATCAAGTATTGGGATAACTCCTGAACGGTACATAAATAATGAGATTCTTTATACAGAAATAATGAGAGCTGCCGGAAAAACACCGCAATTATATGAAAGATTAACAAGTTTTGTTAGAGGCAAAGCTATTGAAGGAATAATAGATTTAACTACCTTAGTAGGAATAGATTTTGGCCGAGATGGGGAGTTTTTCAAGTCATTACCAATTTTAGTAATTAATTTTATAATGATGTATAAAACAAATAATTACTGAAATTGCGACCGATTTTAGAATTTGAATGTCACCGTTAATATTTTACTTTCAGTAAAGTGCAGTGACAGTCTAGCCATTAGAGTCTTTACGGGAGTTTTGTTCGTTTTAAGTTGAATTGATTATTAATTTTAATTTCTGCAGGTTTTAGAATTTTTTTTTGTTTATTCATAATAATTTCTATTTTTCTTAGTTTTATTTATCACAACATTAATTTAAAAAAAACATTCTTAAGGAAGTAAAGAGCGAAGTTGAAAATTAAAACGAACACAACTTATTGCAAGATACATCTAGTTGACATTATACATCACGATACATCAGAGATATTATCCAGTATCTACAGAATTATAAAAAGTAGCCGTTTACCGAAAACACAAAACCAACCTAAAAAGAAAGGATGTACCCTTAGGATTCAACAGAAAATAAAACACTCATTTATAAGTATTTCAATGGTCTTTCACTGGCCGTGATATCGACAGCCTTTAGTATACAATTTTAATTATCCAAAAAACTCAAGCAATTTCAGTTCTCAGTAAAGCACTAGTTTTAACAATTATTAAGTCAGTTTATTTAAGCTAGTATTTTAAATATATCATACGTAAACTACGAAGCAATAAGTTTTGTTCGTTGTAAGTTTCAACTTCGCTCATTAGTTCGGTAAGAAAAACGTTGTTTTTTTTAATTAATTTTTGTTCGTTTATATTTTCTTCTTAGCATACACAATAATCTTACAAAAAGATCTTTACTTAGTTTAGGTGATGAAAATAATGAAGTCAATAATATTTTTTGTCAAAATACGACATTAAATAAAGGTCTTACTTAAACTTTCCCACAAGATAAGTGCAACTTCGGCACATAACCAAAGATTCCGAGAGGTATACTGCAATCAGGGTTGCCACCGAGGTTACGTTCGTACCATTTTTGGTACGTTTTAAATAAAACGGTTCGTTTTACGTTACGGTCCTAAAAACGTTAGATTTTTGTTACGTTTTTGAATTTATGTTACAATTATGTTACACTTTTGAATAATGAGGAAGTTTCACATTTTCTGAATAATCTATTTTTCCCCCGTGAAAAAATCCGCTGTTCCCATTTTAATTTCACTGACATGAGTGTCGACATTTTGTCACATTGCGGTCATTTAGTCTTATCGAAAAACCATTCAGTTAATAGGATGAGAAAATACCCACTTCGCTTACTCGCATAGTAAGTTAAGATAACATTCTCTCTCATGAGCATACGATTATCATTTGTTTAGTGAGAAGTGACAATAGTCCGTTAGTCACCTCACCAACTTTCAATTTCATCAGTTGACTTTGAATCTTGTTCGGTCAACAGTCATACCAAAATTATATGGAGAATGAGCTAGTTTCATTAGTTAAGCATAGAAAATATTAAATACGTAATCTAATTTTTTCTTTAGTATTTGTCTTTTTGTATATGGCTTTAATTGGCTTTTTAAATACAGATTATTATTATAGGTAATTTCCCCCTTCTAACCCCCAAAAAACAGTAGTTTAAATATCGTAAACGCAATGACAAACCACGCTTTGCGATCCAATTCTCTATTGACTGATACCCGTTTGACCAGTTTCCTTTAGCATCTATCTTGCGTGCGTATCAGCTAATTGACTAGTACCAATGATATATGTATTATTCTTTCCGTAAGAACCTCCCCCCCCTTCTAATTGGTTTGACATAATATCAGGTTATATACAAAAGTTGCTCTCTTTATATGGAATTAAATAAAAAAACAAGTTTTTTAAACTGAAAGTAAGAAGCGACATTAAAACTTAAAACGAACAGAAATTATTCCGTATATGAAAGGGACTGTCCCCTCCTCAACGCCTCGCTCTTTACGCTAAAGTTTTTTATTGTTTTAAAAAATAAGTTGTGAGACAGAGTCAAACTTTAGCGTAAAGAGTGAGGCGTTGAGGAGGGGACAGTCCCTTTTATATACGGAATAATTTCTGTTCGTTTTAAGTTTTGATGTCGCTCCTTACTTTCAGTTTAAAAAACTTGTTTTTTTATTTAATTTTTGAACGTTTTTAAATAAATACAGGTTTTGATCTTGGCTCACCGTACATGAATAATTAAAACAAAATTTTCATATTAATTTACTTTTATTTAGTTGAATGGCTTTCTCGAAACTTGTTTAATTTTATTTACGAACATTTTTATTAGTAATAAATATACGTAACTTACGAATTAACTTACGTAACGAACTTCTATATTCATATATTTTTAATAAGTTTATTATGGGGTTCGCCCCCTAGTCAATACCTTGCTCTTTAAGCGAAAGTTCGAATTTTGTTCCAATTCTTTAAAAATGACCGCTTAATCACGAAGGCCGTTAATTAGAATAAATAGCTCTTATGAAAGTACTAAAAAATCTTTGGCTTAAAGAGCGAGGCATTGACTATGGGGTGAACCCAATCATATATGTAAAATTTTCTGTTAGTTTAAAGTTTCGATGTTGCTGCTGTTGCAGTTGAAATACTTTTTTTATATTAAATTTCTGATCTTTTTTTTAAATAATGCTGGGAAGTCCGGCTTCCCCTTTATAGCAATGTCCCTTCCCCCATGAAAACTTCCTTCATGAAAAAAAAACTCCCACATAACTCCCGACCAAACCACCCCCCCCCCCCAACTACCAGGAAAAATCTCCCCTGAAAACGTCTGTATACTTCCAAATAACCAATACTATATGTTAATATTGGGTAAAGTTCATAACTTTCAGCCCTACCCCGGGAACTTTGGGGGATTAAGTCATCCTAAAAGACATACTTATAATATTTTCGAACATGCTGAACAAAATGGCTATCTCAAAATTTTGATCAGGTGACTTTGGGAAAAAAATGAGAGTGGGAGGGGGCCTAGTTGCCCTCCATTTTTTGTCCCTTAAAAAGGGCACTAGAACTTTTAATTTCCATTCCATTGAGCCCTCCCACGATATTCTAGGACAATTGGGTCTGTACGATCACCCCTGGGGAAAAAAACAAAACAAACAAACAAATAAACACGCACCCGTGATCTTTCTTCTGGCAAAAAATGCAAAATTCCACATTTTTGTAGATGGGAGCTTGAAATCTCTACAGTAGGGTTCTCTGATACGCGGAATATGATGGTGTGATTTTCATTAAGGTTCTATAACTTTTAGGGGGCCTTCCCCCTTTTTTCGAAAATCAGCCAAATTTTCTCAGGCTCCTAACTTTTGATGGGCAGGATTAAACTTGATGAAGTATATATATTTGAAATCAGCATCAAAATCTGATTCTTTTGGTGTATATATTTGTATCAAAATACCGTTTTCTAGAGTTTCGGTTACCATTGAGCCGGGTCGCTCCGTACTTACAGTTCGATACCACGAACTGTTTGATTATGAACAGCTGGTATTGACAAAATATATGAAACTGTAAAAATGAGGCATTTTTTGGTTATATCTAAGCGTTGAGGAGGGGGGGGGCAGTTGAGTTGGAATTTTCGATTTCATACTAAACTTTTTCTAATATCGCGGCTACTTTTTTGACAATATACTCCCCTCCCCATCTGCGGTCCCATATATAACTGTATAAATACATTTCATCGTTGTGTCGAATCTTGTGATGACATTCTTTCTTGTTACATTCTTTCGTGTTCTTTCATAATGTAAAGTAAGAATTTTATTGGTTAATTTTTTTTAATATATTAAAAAACACAATCATAAACGTGTTTAGCATGTTTTCTTCAGAAAACGACAATCACTAAATATTTGGCTTTTATAAAACGACAACTAGACTAATGCCCATTTTTATGAAGAAGATACCAGTCTTGTATCTTTATAGGGTAGGCCCATTTTTATGCCCATTCTATTGCCCATTTTTATTGCCCATTATTGAAATGGGCATTTCACTAATGCCCATTTTTATGAAGAAGATAACAGTCTTGTATCTTTATAGGGTAGGCCTACATTTTACTTAAAAACTGATTCATAGGGACCACGCAGGCCGGACTGGGGCTTCAACCCCCTGAAAACGTAAATTTCTCGGCATTTCTTTATTCAATTATAGTTTTTTTATTATACCCCTTAATTTTTTTAATTAAATCACTTCCAGTTGATTTTTACTAACTTACTGACCTTTTTGTACCATCTTTCTTTTATTTCTTTGTCACACAATTTTTTTTAATTTTTGAACTATTTTTCAACTACTTCCTAATGTTCAGTTACTTCCCACTTTTATCAGTATAGCACAACGGCAAAAGCACATCCCGAGGCTGTGTTAACTTAGGTTGTAATTTTGGATGAGACATTATATATTTTTTTTTAATTGGAAAATTAAAATTTGAAGATATTAAATATAAGTGAACATTCGGGGCAAAAAATCGATTCGTTTTTGCATAATCAGATCTTATTTATTTGTTTTCCTTATGCATTTAAAACCTAGGAAAATTTGGTGTTTATGTTATGCAAAACCCAATGTCTTTTGTGCCCCTCATGCTCGCTTATATTCATAAATTCTTGAGAAAAAAAATCTCTACTTTTTAGTTCATTTTGAAAATGAGTTTATTTTTTTTTTTTTATTGTTTGACCTCCTCCCCTAAGAATTCTTTGTACGTACCTGGACTTGTGACACCCATCAAAACAGCTTTAGGGTAACATTCTTGGGGTAGAGTTGTGTGAACTCTTCTTTTATTTCTGACTATCTTTTGGTTGGGAGTTACGATTCAAATTACAAACGGAAAATGCATATTATGCAAAATAACTGTTGTTTCGTATAGGAACTGAAGACAACGATTGAAATATTTTTTTTTCAACAAAATAAAAACAAAACAAAAACTCTGTCACTCGGAATTGCTTAAATCCTCATGTTGGAACGATTCAAATTTGAAGCTAGAGGAGGTGAGACTGAGACTGAGCCAATCTAAAATATTAGACGGGAAGGGCGATTAAAATGATTTTTTGGG
This sequence comes from Artemia sp. Kazakhstan ARC1039, assembly GCA_029168905.1. Lineage (NCBI taxonomy): Eukaryota > Metazoa > Arthropoda > Branchiopoda > Anostraca > Artemiidae > Artemia > Artemia sp. Kazakhstan ARC1039. Next base: position 5,464 of record JAQQPU010000747.1, on the reverse strand, counting down.
TCTTTTTAAGAAGCTGGATTTATTAAGATCGTTTTTATTAAAATTTAACAATAAAAAAATATCTAGTTGGTTTTCTTCTATTCTTCAAAACTCTAAAGTGTCCTGTGTTTATTGATTGGCCTTTTATTTTGTACGTATTACTCATCAACTTTTTGTTTAAAACACCTATAATGGCAATTAAAAACAACAACAACAAAATAAGCAAAATAGTAGCTTCAGGTTTTATGCAAGCATCGGGGGAAGGGGGTGTCTTTCTGTTGTGCAGGTAAACTGGACTCAAGAAGTTTCAAGCGAATAAGAAAAATTTATTTTTAACCATTTATAGAGCCCAATCTTTTTGAGGCTTGAGCCCCCAAACTATTTTTTTCACATCAAAGTCTCTTGATACAGTCACTTACGGCTGTAATACTCAATTCCGTGAGAAAAATAAGTTTTTCGGGCCCAATTTTTCGGGCCCAATTTTCGGACAAACCGATATTTTTTTTCTATTTTTTTCGTGCAATCGATTTACAGATACAAGTTTCAAAGCGACCAAAAAATGGATTTTTCCCGCTTTTCGGACCCGTTTTTTTTTTGGGGGGGGGGGAGACTTACCCAAGACCTAAATTTATTTTACGTTTTCACTATAGCTCCCTATGGCTCCAAGAGATAATTTCCAATCTGTTCAAAAAAGTTTTGGCTCTTCTTAGGGCCTTGAGCCTTTGCCCCCAGAACTAGAATTGTGTGCTTTAGAATCATCTTTGCCCAGGGAGTTACAGTAGGTTTAAAGTCAATAAAAAAAGGTGAGGTTTGACTGAAGGCCAAACCGAGAGAAAGGCCAGTCCGATTAGTAAGAAATTTTGGACCCCTTTTAGGCCCTATGTTTTAGAGCCTGTCCCCCAGCCTATTTATTGAATACAAGTTTCGATCTATTTTGAGAAAAATTATTTCTTGGATATTCTCGGGCCCCTTGGAGTGGGGGGGGGGTAACTAATATATTTTCATTATGTTGTGCATTAGGATTTATTTAGCCTAAGGACTTAAGTATGAAAATAAACTACTTCCCCTTTTTTGAGGCGATTTTTGGAAATCCTTACCTTCAAATCAATTTGTTAGTACACTGAGATCCCTTTAGTCCAGGGACTTACAATTGTAAGGTTTAAACTAACCAGGGACAATTGTTTTTTGTTCCACTTTCCGGCCCTCTAACATGCTTTCTCTTCCCAACAAAAATTGGTGGTCCCCTTATCCTAGGAACAATCCCTGGAAGTTTCAAGGCAATCGTACAGCCAGGGTAAAACATGACGGACTGTTTCAATTACACAGCCTATCTTTTAATAATCGAAGATTTGTATGATGTACCCGTTCCCGAGAACATCATATAGTCAGGGAGCCACTCACCAAAAATGTGACAGGGGGGTGATCACTGAGCAGTAGAAGGTTTGACAACGGAATATGGAGTAATCAATAGCGCTGATTACGAATATGGGCGTTATTTACTCGGCCAGGGGGTGCTAGTCTTCAAAATTCGAAAAATTTATGTTTTTTTGCTGTTAAAAAATATGCTTCGCAAAAACTTTCAACAATGATCACGCAGCCTATGGTAATTAATGCCGCTGATTATGATTGCCATCGCTATACAGTTGGGCTCATCGCAGATGATCTTGAAACTTGCAATTTATTGTTTTCATTCGTAAAAAAAAACAAAAAAAACGCTCTAATATTCAAGCATTTGGCAAGTAACGGATAGTTTTACTTTGAAACTGCACAGTATACTTATTAGTACATACATGAACTCAGGAATTTACGCACATGACCTTGAAGATAAATATCTTTTCATGCCTAAGTGAAATTACTAATAACATGAACAAACAAGACTGACATGCTCTTCTGATAACAACTGCTAACTATTTCGTGTAATGCACTTATTAGCAAAAAAACTTTATAAGATAATAGCTCAGCATATGAAACTTATTATAGCTAGAGTCCAAATTATAGCTAGAAGAAACATTCATACATTACCCCCCCCCACACACCCCAAAAATAAGTTGCATGGTCTATTTCCCGCAAATGAAATATTTACGTACATGACCTTGAAGCTAATGGATAAGTGAAATTACTAATAATATGAACAAAAAAGACTCGAATGCTCTTCTAATAGCAACAGCTAACTATTTCGTGTAATGTACTTATTAACAAGAAAATTTTAAAAGATACTAGCTCAGCATATTAAATTTTTCCATCTGAGTCTGAATTATAGATAGAAGAAACTTTAAAAATTATAGAATTAGAAGAATTAATTATAGAGCATAGAAGAAGCATTCAAGCATTTCCCACCACAGCCACAAAGTAAATCACAAGGTCTATTTCCCGCACATGGACAATTTTTTGTACAGCCCTTGCACGAGCAGTACTCAGGGGCGACACTATCTGGGATTGCCTTAAGGGTGGACACAACTGGCCTAACCTCACCATCCTGAAATGTCCAGCCAAACTGTAGGGGATCTAGAAACTGCGGCTTTGGTCGGTTCGCTTGTAAAAAAATGTCCAACTGGAGGTAAACGCGCTTAGCCTGGCACTCAAAGGCAGCGTCAGATGGTGGCAAAAATTTAAGCTCCCGCTTTAGAGGGTATAAATGTACTCGCAAGTCATCAAGAGAGATAAAGAGGTGTGGATCTTTACCGTATGCGGAGACGATGACTTTTTTGCAAATACAAAGAAAACTTTCTTGCACAGGAGGATCGATCTTTGACGTCTCTATCTCTTTCACAAGCAAAGCAATCTGTTCCTACAGTCCCCATTTCTCGACAGCCTTAGCCACCACTCTTTTTCCTTTAGAGAACATAAAACCAACTGTTTCACAGCCCAAAAGCATATGAAGAAGGCAGATTGATAAAACTAGATGGTTTGGCAAATTCCTGCAAAGTTGGTGTATATGCACTGAATATTCACGGAATCGCACAAAAACTTCCCGCTTTTCACAATTTGAGTGATATCCAAGGAATAGCTTATAATGATACAGCAAAAGGACAACAATATCTGTGTCATTCGCATCGACATACACAATATCGATACCCCTCTTCAAACAGTCCAACGTGTGCAACACAACTCTAGTATCCGCCTCTTCATGGGTACAACTCAAACGCTGTTCAAAGTCTCTATCAATACTTCCACTTCTGCTGAGCATCACTACTCTCATCCGGTCTTGAAAGCCTCCAGAGAGGTAGACAGTTAAACCTGCTTGAAGCACATGGACTAAGTTTTCGAATTCGTCAAATAAAAGTTCAATCAGTTTTGCCTTTGCCTTGGAATTTGGTAGTATCGAGTTCCAATCATCTAGCTTTGAGTGTTTACCTAGAGATACTGCAAATTTGTATGGAGATCCTCGCTGCTCGCGGCAACCACCACAGTCCTTCAAGCAGATCATATTGCCTTCTTTGTCACAATATCCAAATATTCCATCATATCTATCTGCAAGGACATGCAGTTCTTTAATGTCACCGTTAAAAGACACAACAGTATAAAATGTTCGTTTTCCGTAGCTCTCAATGGTTTCCGATTCAGTTGGCGGGTGGCTTCTCAGGTACGGCATCAAGTCTACCACCCTTGAGCGAGTCGACTCACTGCTAATCTCGACGTTAACAGGCCACTCATTCAAACTACTTATTGTTTTCAAATACTCCGGAAGAGCTGACTTGGTTCCTGACCGAAGTACAACCTTCCAAGAAATTGCACTTCTCTCAAATATAGAAGGTGCATATGAGAGAAGCTCATTAGAAAGCAAATTCCTCAGATGGTGAAGTCCTGTGTCGCCAGCAATGTCAACACTCACCGATACCCTTTTGACAGTTTGAAGTTCAACATTGATGAGACTATTTACGGCACTCGAAGTCCGGATTTTCTTTTTCTGGTTCGCCTGCTCATTATTCATGACCTTCACTTTGCTAAAAGCAGCTTTATCCCCATCCAAGTAGCGCTCAAGCGCTCTGCTTCCAATAGCTCGCACATCGAGAAGACTGTCAGCAATCTCACTATCGACTGCCTCAAGAGTATGAATATTGAGCAAATCGTTATCACTGTATCGAAAAGGATTGAGCCTGGACTCCAGAACAGACTTCACTTTATCAACAGCTATTTGCTGCCACAGGATGAAGGAAGGGTTGTCTTCGTGGTGAGCGGTGTCAAACTCACTTTGAGGTACAATATGTAGCATCTCACTGAATGTAGCTGAGACTGAGGCACAAAAAGGAAGAGTTAAAGTTCACTTCACAAGTGCTAACTCGTTCATGGTAATCCCTGTCACTCCACCCTCCGTTTTTGAATCCAAATTAATAATGGATTCTATCGCATGATCAGGGGATATGCAATTGAATTTGGCATTTCGCCTCTTCATATTCAACACTCCATTGCAGAACGTCTCATGTACCCCAAGGGGTAAGTTCTGCATCTCTGCCAGGTACTCAATCAAGCAAGTCCCGTATTTATAGTGACCACATGCAACTAAATAAGGAAGTATTTGGCCCACTCCTGCAAGGTGGCCATCCCAGTCACCAGATCTTTCACTATGCAAAAACTGCCACAAAATTAGTATCATTTCTTTGTACTGTTTCCAAAACTTGTGTGTTTTTGAGCATGCACGGGAATTCTCAAACATTTCCGACTACGGGGATAATCTGGCAAGTTTTTCCTTAAGACACTGAAGGATCTCATCAATGGGAGTATCCTCTCTTGAGATTTTAAGTTCTGTAGTAAGTCCCCAATTTCTTCGAAAATAGTAATGCACGATAAATCGTCGGATTCGGTGCAAAAATCTTCGAAAGCTTCACAGTACAGAGGAATTGAAGTTATCAAGTATTTTGAAATACGTTGCATAGGTTGCTTCAAGAAATGGCTAATTGTAGACAGAGAAAAGCCAAGACAGATAGTCCAAGTAATTGAGAGGCAAATGTTTAAATGTCACGGGGATCTACCGCCGGGACAGGCGCATTCGTATTGGATAGATGCCTATGCTTAACCGAGCTAAAAACTTGGGTCACTCCGCTTCTTCGCTAATAGTTCAAAGACGAAAAGGGTTAAAGAATTTCCAGATCATTTTGTAGAAAAATAAATTTCCTACAGAATCCATTAATAAAAAGTGTACATTATGTTGGCAAATTTCCAAGATGGATCAAGATTATTCCAAAAACACTATAAATTATGTTATTTTTTTGTCGATTTTTAGGAATTAAAACTGAACGGCAAAAGATAAAAACAATTTTGAAAAAAGAATATTGAGCATTATTCAATTTCCTTTGATTTGAGCTATAGCTAAGCAATTTTGGAGCGGTTTTGAATTTTTTTATTCATTTTAAGGGAATTTTTGTCGGTGGAGATCGATTTTTAGGAGATTTGAAGAAATGGGGATGCTGCACCCACTTGTCGACTATATAACGTCGGTTTTCGTATTCAGCATGGTCGGTTGCATCAGACTGATTTCTCAAACCTT
>JAQQPU010000746.1:85012-99573 GCA_029168905.1 Artemia sp. Kazakhstan ARC1039 | reverse complement strand
CTTCACTTTAGATTTCATCGTCTTCGGTGTATAGGCAACTGTCGTGAACCACTAATGCTGGTAAATCATTTGGATTCACTGTATATTGATCTTGATTGACTGCAAAGTCAGGGTCACATTTTCTACTGTACAATGTAACTTCACTCTTGTCATATCTCTTTGTATAGTCAATGATACTATTTACATTCATATTATGAAATTCACGAGTTTCAATCTGTCTATTTGAAGCAATATCACATACAGTGTTTTCAAGTGGTGAATCACATTCGGTAACTGCCAAATAAAAATCACTTGGTTTATAGTCATAATAGGCAGTGTCGTCACAGCGATGACGTAGAAACCAGATTGTCTTGTTAGCCCAACAGTTGAATCGTAGACCAGATTCCTCTTCCCAGAATAATTTAAATCCACGACGAAACCAATCTCGTAGAAATAAACTAAAATCACGTTTAGGATTCTTTCCAATCATAGCGGGGTAAGTATTCTCCCACTGATCACATTTATCATAGTGACAATTGGAGCACAGGTGCCCTCTAGGGTGAGAATCACACACCTCTTCAAGACATGAATTACATCCTTTAATTTGTACTGCATAGCCTCTATGTAATTTACAAGGATTACATAATTTACACTTTTCACTATAGTCATCAATAATTGTACAATTCTCACATTGAGTCCAACTGCCAAGAGTGTACAAGCACAATGGACATATATAGAACATTTTTTTTGGTTTCCGATGTCAACTCTGTCACAGCTAAAACGAAACTGATCGTCCTCGCTCGATAAATTCAAAGTGGAGGAAATGGGGGAGAGGAGTAGCTCTGTGACGTTACCTCTTTCGATTGACGGAGGAGCCATCTACATTGAATCCATTGGCAATGTTTTCAAAAGTATATCCACAATATGATTCTGCTTTGTTCCAATTAATATATCAATAAATTGACTATAATCATTTGAATCACATTTTAAAAGTTTCATACAATAGTCCAATGGGGGAGAATCAGTTTTCATTATATTGTCAAGTGTTTCCTGAGAGAATATCCTGCGTTGAAGAGATAACTCGAGAAAATCATCATCCAAAATCAAATGTTTTTCCATAAACACTAGATTTGATCTAATTCTCTCTTTCTCAAATTTGTTCATTTTTCAGTCCTTTCACTCTGACTGCTGACTCTAGACTGAGCCTGATTCGTTAGCCCTAACCAGAAAAGAAAGAAAACATTTTCGATTTCGAAACAATTTTATTGAATAATTACAACAACAACATCAATAATACAGAGCATGTACAATTAGCGATACTGTTTATTGTCTTCGATATGTTTCACTAATGCACTTAAAGCACATTGAAGTCTATTCACATGTGCTATATCAACTTTTGCGGCGAAACATAATTGATCTTCCATTTTAAATTTGCTCAAGGATATCACATATCTTGCATATACTGCATCCCATTCCAGACAAAGCCGCGATCCTTTCGTAATTTCCACCGCAATGTTTGGTACCCTTGTACTATTATCAGCAACTCCACTATCAACTTCTAATAGTGTAAACATTCCACTCATCGACATCAACACAAATATATATCCAAATGAGTAAAGTCAAAACTGTTCTTCTTCTCACTCCTTTGAATTCTATTCACAGACTAATAAAACTATAGCAAAAATCCTTTCCTTATATTCCCTCTGCCGCTAATATGTAACCAGCCCTCTGATTGGCTGAGAAGGGGGATGTAACCGACTCGCTGATTGGCTGAGAAGGAAACACGTGATCTAACTGTTTCCGGGAAAGTCATAACATTGGGCTCGAGCAACAACAACAAATACTATTTCTGGACACCATGACATTCACGAACGATTACGCAATCAAGTTCTCGGAAATTCACTTCCCCCTCGAGTCCTAGATCAATAACATTGTTCCCGTTAGAATTCAATGCGCATGTGCAACCTTCGTCCCGGAGTTATTACACATAGAAACATCAAATAAATCGACCTTGGAAAAAGAGGTCATTGACCAATTACGCAATCATTCTCCCTAGGGAGGCTATGCCCTTATTTGGAGTGCAAAAAAGTTATAGGTGGCAGCATATAGTGTGAATATCATTATAAAAAAATTCTTAGTCTTACTTTCTTTTTCAATGATTTATTTTTCATTCAGGAAATTATATTCACTGTATATCTATCTACCTTCTTATTCTTCAATGATTCCATTTTTGTCCTATTTGCAGATGTAAAGGGTGTATTAATTTCCACTTTTGAAAGTTTTAAAACAAGAGAATTAATCTTGAACTGATCAACTTAGGAAGTAAAAGCACCTTAAATATCAGGGAAATAACAAATACTATTTCCGGATCATAACATCTGCCTCGAACAGGAAGGAAGTGTCATTAACTTTGCTTCGAACGACAACAACATTGACCCCATTAACCACGTGTTCTCTCTAATGACTCTGCTCAAAACAACAACAACATTGACCTTGGCATTTTGCCTCGGAAACAATAACAACATTGACCTTGACATTCGCTGAGAGCGTGTCCAAAATAACAACAAGAACATTGACCCCATTAACCACGTGTTCTCTCTAATGACTCTGTACAAAACAACAACAACATTGACCTTGGCATTTTGCCTTGGAAACAATAACAACATTGACCTTGACATTCGCTAAGAGCGTGCCAAAAACACACCTGGAGAAAGAGGTCATTGACCCCATTAACCACGTGGTTCTATGCCCATATAAGGAGCCCCAGTAGGAGTATAAGATAGCTCTCTACTGTTACATCAGTTGTAACTGAAGTGATGTAACCGCTGATTTAAAATTGTTGGTGTTGTTAAGCCATAGAATCTGATTTGTATACAGTGTTTTTTCGATGTTGTTATTTGTTTGTTTTTTTCACTTCCTTTTCGTATGTATTTGATGAACAGGAGATGTTTGAACTTCAAATTTTGAAAGTTATACACACATTAGCCCAAATCATTAACAAGAAGGAAATGATTAAACACAGGATTTTATAGGAACAATTCGATGTTAAACATAAACACAACATAGGTTTCCGTGGGTCTAGTGGCTAAAAATGAGAATTCTACTTGGTCTGATCGACGGTGAACATAAACACTTTCCGCACGGCCCAACAAATTCCTGTTTTGTCATATTGTTTTTGTATGTTTTTAGCCAACCATTTAAAAATCCTTACTAAAATCGAGGTTGAACGTGCTTGGTGTGAACTGGAATTTTTATTATTATTTTTAATCAGAAAAATCGGCGCGCCGCCAAAAAAATTTCTGGCGGCGCGCCGCCGCCGATACTAAATCACACATTCGCCGCCGTCATTTCGGCGTGGCGCGGCTTTGGGGACTACAATACTATATGTTAACATTGGGTAAAGTTCATAACTTTCAGCCCTCCTCCTGGGGGCTTCGAGGGATTAAGTCATCCTAAAAGACATAGTTATAATATTTTCGACCATGCTGAACAAAATGGCTATCTCAAAAATTTGATCGAGTGACTTTGGGAAAAAAATGAGCGTGGAAGGGGGCCTAGTTGCCCTCCATTTTTTTTTGTCACTTAAAAATGGCATTAGAACTTTTAATTTCCGTTCCAATGAGCCCTCCCACGATATTCTAGGACAACTGGGTCGATACGATCACCCCCGGGAAAAAGAAAAAAAAACAAAAAAACAAATAAACACGCATCCGTGATCTTTCTTCTGGCAAAAAATGGAAAATTCCACATTTTTATAGATAGGAGCTTGAAACCTCTACAGTAGGGTTCTCTGATACGCTGAATATGAAGGTGTGATTTTCATTAAGGTTCTATAACTTTTAGGGGGTCTTTCCTCCTTTTTTAAAAATCAGCCAAATTTTCTCAGGCGCGTAACTTTTGATAGGTAAAATTAAACTTGATGAAACTTATATATTTGAAATCAAAATTAAAATCTGATTCTTTTGATGTATCTATTGGTATCGAAATTCCGTTTTTTAGTTCGGTTACCATTGCGCCGGGTCGCTCCTTACTTACAGTTCGTTACCACGAACTGTTTGACAGGGAACTAGGTGTTCTTTCAGTCAACAGTTCCAGATTAGGTTGACTGTGCAAAGAGAGAATTTTTTATCTAGTATTTAACACCCATCCTAACAAATTTAGTTTAAACTGTCTAGCAGAGACTTAAAGAGACGTAGCGATTATTCACACAATGGAAGGAAATGACAGGTGGACAGTTGGAAGGAAACAAATCTTTAAATAAACTAGAGATATTTAAGCAAACACAAGCTTCTTATATCTGAAAGTGACAAAGAAAAAAATAAAAATAAAATGTGAATTTTTGACCAAGGTATAAGTCAGAAGTGGTTAAAAGTAGTTTAACATTACGTATCTTCTTTTATTTTTTATTTATTTTTTTTTAATGTCAAACAGTTTAATCAGCCCACCAATTAAAGCTCACCAATTTTTTTAAGTTTAGAGATGACTAATCAAACCGTTCCTGGTGACTAACTTTAACAAATGAAGTCTATCATCCATCCATCCATCCTAGGGTAGAACTAAGGTAGATAGCCATTGAACTAAGGGATGATCGAGATTTTTGGTTTGACTCATGACGGACAATAGAGACTGGACTTGTATGCATTTATTAAGTTTAATGTTAACCATCAAATGGTACGAGCTTTAGAAAATTTTCCTTATTTTCAGAAAAGGAGGAAATCCCTCTAAAAATCTAGGAGTTTTAATGAAAATCACACCAGCAGATTCAATACACCATCCCGGAGAAGAATTACTCTGGACAACTATACTTAACAACTCCATACGTAAAATTGTGTAGGCAAGAAAAAAGTAAGGCAAATAAAAGGAATTTTGTATAGAAATTTTGGCATATTCCCCAGTTTAAAATTTCCCCTGATAACTCCCCCCGGGAAACTTTCCTCCCCACTGAAAATTTTCCCGTGGGAAATCCCCCAGTATTAAATTACTGTAGAGGTTTCAGGCTTCCATCTGCAAAAAGGTGGATGGTTTTCTGCCAGAAAAAAAGATCACAGATGTGTTTTGTTTCTTTTTTTTTAGAGGGGATGTTATCTTCTTATTTATTGCGCTAAATAAGGTTTAGCATAAAATATTTTAGAGTACTAAAATGACGATGAGTCCTTAATTTGAAGTCCTTAAAATTGCAGTGGATATCGTTTGTAACAAATGTTCATGTTCAATCAAAAATGTTTGCCATTATTCAAACACAAAAGGCAATTATTATCCTAGGTTTTTTTTCAAAATCTTCGCTCTCTATTAGGATGTAGCAAGTGCTATAACCATGATACTACCAAATCAAACAGTTCGTGGTAACGAACTGTAAATAAGGAGCGACCCGGCTCAATAGTAACCGAAACTCTAAAAAAAGGAAGTCTGGCACCAATAGATACATAAAAAGAATCAAATTTTTATGCTGATTTCAAATATATAAGTTTCATCAAGTTTAGTCAAACCCATCAAAAGTTACGCACCTGAGAAAATTTGTCTTATTTTCGAAAAGAGGGAGAAATACCCCTTAAAATTCATAGAACCTTAATGAAAATCACACCATCAGATTCAGCGTATCAGAGAACCCTACTGTAGAGGTTTCAAGCTGCTATCTGCAAAAATGTGGAATTTTATTTTTTGCCAGAAGAAAGATCACGGATGCGTGTTTATTTGTTTGCTTTTTCCCCAGGGGTGATCGTATCGACCCAGTGGTCCTAGAATATCGTGGGTTATTGGGAAGTATACAGAGGTTTTTAGGGGGATTTTTTCTGGTACTGGGAGGGAGTGGATTGGGGGTTACATGGGAGGATCTTTCCATGGAAGAAGTTTTCATGGGGTATGGACATTGCTATGAAGGGGCCACCGGATTTTCCAGCATTATTTAAAAAAGCGATCAGAAATTCAATAAAAAAAAATAAGTTTTCAACTGAACAACTTTTCAACTAAAAATTTTTCAACATCAAAACTTAAAACGAACAGAAACTATTACGTTTGTAATTGAGTTCACCCCCTAGTCAATACCTCGCTCTTTACGCTAAAGTTTTTTTAGTACTTTCATAAGAGTTATTTATTCTAATTAACGGCATTTGTGATTAAGGGGTCATTCTTAAAGAATTGGAAAAAATTCGAACTTTAGCGTAAAGAGCAAGATATTGACTAAGGGGGCGAACCCCCCTTTTATACGTAATAAAATTATACGAATATAGAAGTTCCTTACGTAGGTTAGTTCGTAAGTTACGTATAGTTATTACTAATAAAAACGTTAGTAAATAAAATTAAACAACTTTCTAGAAAGCCATTTAGCCTAAAAAAAAGTAAAATTAATCTACAAATTTCAGTTTAATTATTTATGTACGGTGAGCCAAAATCAAAACTTGCATTTATTTAAATACCTTCAGAAATTAAGTAAAAATCAAGTTTTTTTGACTGAAAGTAAGGAGTGACATTAAAATTTAAAACGAACAGAAATCATTCGGTATATGAAAGAGGCTGTCCCCTCCTCAACACCTCGCTCTTTACGCTAATTTTTTTTTAATAGAGTTGTGAGTAAGAGTCAACTTTAGCGTAAAGAGCGAGGCGTTGAGGAGGGGACAGCCCCTTTCATATACGGAATAATTTCTGTTCGTCTTAAGTTTTAATGTCGCTCCTTACTTTCAGTTAAAAAAAAACTTTTTTTCATTTTGTTTAATTAAATAAGAAGGATTAGAAACCTAGTATAGCCTATCCACTCTTGCATTACTCTGGAATTAAGCTCACTCCTCATCCCCGTTCTCTCTCTCTCTCTCTCTCTCTCTCTCTCTCTCTCTCTCTCTCTCTTCAGTTTCTTTTTTCTCTTTGTCTCTATGTTGATGTTCTTGAAGGTTTTACCTATCAAAAACTCTTTTCTTTTTCTTTCAACAAGGGCAATTTTATTTTTTGGGATAAATAAGGGCTAGCGCAAAATATTTTTAAACTACTAAAATGATGATGAATTACATACTCTTCAAATTGAATTCCTTAAAATTTGCCGTCTTGGCATGGACGTTGTTTTTAACCTCGGAAAAAACATTTGTTTGTGAATTATAGCTGGGAAATTGACAGTATCTAATCAGTGGTTCCAAGAACTTTTTTGTTTCATAATTAGCTACGCATTCTAAAAAAAAGTGGTGAGGTCGTACAGTTTATGTTTAAAGTGCTGAAAAAAGATAATATACAAAGGAAATTACTGCACAGAAAAATCAACTTTTATGGGTGGCCTATAATCCTTCTAAATAGTTAACTCTTTTTTTCTTTGTTGGCTCTATTTTTTCTTTTGTTTTCTTAAGACATTTTGCCAAGAACTGCAAGCAAATAAATACGCTTAGTTTTTGTTTTGTTTTTTTTGAACCCAGAAGTTTTTTTTCTTTTTACCTTCTTTTTATTGTAATAATTAACTCTGTGTTCTTCCCGAAGCATACACGTACACAAAGAGATGTCTGAAGGAGGAGCGTAACAAGGGGGTGGGTTTCAAAAGGGTCAGACCCCCTCCCATTCATTTAGATCAAAGAAATCAAAATTACAGTTAATGCTCGTACAACAAAGAAACAAAGAAATTAGGAATGGCAAAATCTTCTAACTATAGGGTACAAGAGGGGGCATTCTCCCTAAGGTTTCTTCTAAAGGATCCTCTCTTTTTCCCACTCTCTGATAGAAAGTTTTTAAAAAGAGTATTGTAAGTCTCTGAAAATCCCAATGTCTGGACCTCAAAACGTCTCTCCTTTAGGGTTTGGTTGTGTGACTCTATAGGGGAAAATGTGGTGCATTTTACTAGAAAACAAACCTTAAGGTTAAAAAAAAATCTACATGTGAAGAAGAAAAATAAGTTTTTACAAAACTGAAAAGGTTTTTTCAGTATTTTAAGATGTTTTTTTTTAGCGACGCCATTCATGCACTTTCTTAGTCATAATAAATAAATAAACGAGTTTTTTCAACTGAAAGTAAGGAGCAACATTAAAGCTTAAGAAAAACACAAATCATTCCATATACAGGGGGTCTGGCCCCTCCTCAATACCTCGCTTTTCACGCTTACGTTTTATAATACTTCAAAAAAGCTTCTTATTCTAATTAAACAGCCCTTGTGCTTCAGGAGTCATTTTTAATGACCTGCACCAAAAAGTAAAACTTTACCGTAAAGACTGAGGTATTGTGGATGGGCTAGCCCCTCATTTACGGAGTATTTTTTGTTCGTTTTAAGTTTATTGTTTTGCTCCTATTTTTCAGTAGATTTTTTTTTTATTTATGTTCAGATCATTTTTAAGTAATGCTGGGAAATCTGCCTCTGCCTACCTTGGGGAATCCCCCCACGTAATGCTTCTCCATGGAAAATTCCTTCCACGTAAAATCTCACCCCCTGGAAAATTGTTCATAGACAAAACTCTCCAAGGGAAATTTTCTGGGGGTAATTAGACATGGAAGATAATTTTTAGCCTACTTTCATTTGAAAAAGATTTGTTTTTATTTAATTTCTAATCGTTTTTCAAATCATGCTGGGAATCCCTCTGTCCGTGGAAATGTTTTTTTCAGAATTCTCCTCCCCCAAGGAAAATTTTTCCTGATGAAAATTTCCCATGGAGAATTTATCCCGCAGAAAATCACCATCCCCCCCCCCCGAAAAAATCCACCTGACAATTCCAATCCCGCTGAAATTTCGCTCTGCCAATTCCTCAGAACATCACTTCTTTCCCCATAGAAAATCCTCCCCGAGACAAATCCCCGACTAAAATATATATGTGTACTTCCCAATAACAAACAGTATATGTGCACAGTGGACAGTAGGGAGTCATATCATCCCCAGAGGCATAGTTATGGGAGACCTTTAACTATGCTGAATAAAAATAGCCATCTCAAAATTTTTGATCGGATGACTTTGGGGGGAAAGGTGGGTAGGTGGCTAGTTACCCTCCAATTTTTTTGGCCACATAAAAAGGGCACAGGAACTTTTGGTTTTCGTTCAAATGAGGTTTTCCCCGATCTTCTAGGACCATTTTCACCATTGGGAAACCACTAGGACCATTCGATACGATTACCCTTGGGAGAAAGAAAAAACGCCCATCCGTGATCTTTCTTTTGGTAAAAGAAATCGTGATCTTTCTTTCATTTGCATAAAATACACCAAGAGGACGACTCACAAAAACACCAAGTAAATGACCTTTTAAGCTTTCTTCAGCTGAATACACGGAAAATGTTTAGTAAAAAATTAAATATCACGAGGGGGGTATCAGGATTTGAAAAATTCCAGGTGGGGCAAAGCTCAAAATCGGTTGGGAAACATTGGTCTAGGCGCTTACAGGCTTCAAGATTTTATTGTTGGGGGCTTACGAATAAGTCCCCAAGTTTTGATATTATTTTTCCATATCATACATGATATGCCGCGTTTGGGCTTTTGCACATTGCAGTATTCAGTTTTCCGTCTAATTGGCATTATCATAATTTACATATTATCAGTTATGATTTTGCTTAAATGGTTTAGGCTGACTGTTAAACCATAGTCATCTTTGCCAATGACGAGTTTGCGATTTTCGCCGGTTGGTGCACCAATTATTGGTTTTTGATATGGATTTGAGGCCAAGAAATATTTGTACTCGTCTCTATCAGTGAGAGTTACTTGTAAAATAAGTCGTACATTTAATGCTAACGAAAATTCGTTTCTGGAATCAAATTTTTCTAATTATAAACCATTTCGGAAGCAAATTATGGGTTTTGTATTTTGGACCAAAGTAATAAAAAAGCAACAGTTTGCATATATAGTACCGGCATATTAAAAGTAACAGCATTAATTGGGTGTCTGGAAACAAAGAATAAAGTTGGATTTAAGCAGAAGCACTAATTTGAGAATATCTCGAAGGAGAGAGTTTTCTTGTAAATACTTTCTTTAAAAAAAATAAAATAAAAATAAAATAAATTCATAGAATACTTGGGTTGGCGAAGCCGACAAAAGGTTGCTCTGCAACGCCCCTCCTTGCCCAGACCTTGTAAATCTACTTTCTTGTTGACTGTTCCCCCTAGAACAATTTTCGAGTATCTAGGACTCTATATTCAATTTAGGGTCACCTCTTTTTCTTAGCCAATTAGCGCTTGTTCTTCTGTTATAACTTCTTTTTCTTCCATATTTGAGAAAGATCAAAATTAAAAAGAAATACTAAATAATAAAATAATACTTCTGGTATTTAGATAGAAAAATGTTAATTCTCTCCCCAAAATTAGAATTATCCGTAGGCCTACTAATTTATTGTTTAGCCCGAGAAACTGTGAAAGTCACACTGCAAGAAACTCGTGTAGCTGAATAAAAGCCTATTAAAAGGTTTATTGCAGGTTCAGTTTGATTCTAAACTAACAATAGTTTTTGCGCTTTGTTTCCTATTTGCGGATTAAAACTATAATTACCATAACCAGGACTGTAAAGGTGAGAGACTAGGTTCCAAGAAAAAAATTGTCTTGTGCCCATTCATTGACTACAGAAGTCTTTTGACTTTGAAGTTTCCATTGAGTAGGAAAAAGAACTCATCGAAATCACTTATCATAAATAGATAAAAATACTTGATCACAAGATAATTTAAAGAGAAATTTAAATAATAAGTAATAAAAAGACGACAGTGTTTTATGAACAGGGGTCGAAGGAGCAGCAGCCCCAGCCCCTAAAAGCTTCTTGTAATGTCAATCAGAGGCAACGCTATAGAGTTGCCTATAGTAAAGGCCATACGACTCCAATGTTTTATTATTATTATTTTTTTCCCCAGAGGCACTTCATATGGAAGGGGTCGTCGTAGATATTTCAAAGGGGGCTCATTCGAATGGATATCGAGAGTTCTAGTGTCCTTTTGAGGGTCAAAAGGGATTGGATAACTAGCCCCCCCCCCACGCCCATCATTCCTCCAAACGCATCCAATCAAAATTTTGAGATAGCCAGTTTGTTCAGCGTAGTTGATTTCCAAATAGAAAATATATTTTTGAGGACGACACTCCCCCACAACCCTCAGGGCAAGGGTTTTAAGTTATACCCGGGGCCATATAAGAACGATGTTGGCACAATTATTTTTTTCCTTTAGAGCAGGGCACTTCATATCGAAGAAGTTGTCGTAGAAACTTCGAAAAAGGCTCATTCAATTGGAAATTGGAGTGGCTTGTGTCCTTTTTAATAGTCGAAAGTGATTGGAAGGCAACTAACACCCCTTCCACGCCCACCATTTTCCGACACATATCCAATCAAAATTTTGATTGCCATTTTGTTCAGTGTAGTTGATTACTACTACTACTACTACTACTAACAACTCATCGCAGCACCAAGCCGCCTGAGGCCAACACAGCTACGCACGCTCCTCCTCCATCCCAATCTATTCAAAGCCTCCCTTTTTGCACCCGCCCACGAAGTTCCCATTTCCTTTAAATCTTTCTTTATGACGTCCTCCCACCCCAGACGGGGACGACCTGCTTTCCGTTTAGCCCTAGATGGTTGGCCAAAAAGAACAATCTTCGGCAATCTGTCATCCTTCATCCGCACAACATGCCCTAACCACCTCAACCTTTCTTTCATTATAGACCTAGAAAGCGGTATTGAACCACATTTTTCGTATAGCCTATTGTTTGAAATACGGTCAGTCAGCCGGGTACCCAGAAAAACCTTAAGCAATTTCTCTGGAAAACATCTAGCAAATCCTCATCCGCTTTTCGGAGCTTCCATGCTTCAGAGCCATATTTGACCACTGTCATCACTGTAGCTTCTAAGATTCTAATCTTGGTTTGCAGACTTATCTTCCTATTCTTCCAGACTTTTTTTAACTGTGAAAAAACACCCTGAGCCTTGGCTATTCTATTTTTAACATCTTCACTACTCCCACCATCTTTACTAATAATACTACCAAGGTAAGTGAAGCTGCCCACCTGATCAATCTTTTCATTACCCAACGTCACCTTTTCATCTTCACTTATTCTTAGCCTTAGTGACTTAGTCTTCCTAACATTAATTTTTAAACCAAGTCTAGCACCCTGAACTCACAAAACCTCTAAAACTTCATTCATTTTGCTCACACTTTCATCTAGGATGCTTAAATCATCAGCATAATCCAAGTCCAGGAGACTTTTTCCTCCCCATTTGATTCCGTGGTATCCCTTTGCCTTTCCTGTGCTCCTTAAAACAAAGTCCATCAAAATAATCCATATAAAGGGGGATAGAACACAACCCTGCTTAACTCCTGATTTAATACAAAACCAGCTGCTAACCTCATTTCCTACCTTAACCGCAGCAGTGTTATTCTCGTACATAGCACTAATCACTTTAATGTATTTGTCTGGTATACCATACAAGGATAAAACCTTTACTATCTCGGTTAAGCAAATTCTCAAAATGTTCGGCCCATCTCGCTTTAGCTTTTTCCTTATCGCTAATTGCCACCCCATTCCTATCTTTAACTGGGACAAGTCCGGATTGACTACTACCTCTCAATTTGTTAACGTGCCAGTACAATATTTTAGTATTATGCCGTCTAGCTGCATCTTCTAAATCCTCGGCAATTTTATCCATGGCCTCCACTTCACACCTCCTTAGTTCATATTTCAATGCTTTCTCCACTTTCTTTACATTTCTTTTGTTTTCATGCGATCTATCACTCAGATAATTCTTGTACAAGTCCTTTCTCCTTTCTATTAAACATAAAGCTTTTTCACTAATATTCTCAGCTGCAGTTCTAGCTTTCTTCCCTAGTACACCTTCAGCAACTTCACAAATTATTTTTCTAAAATTATTCCAACCATCTTCCACATTATCAAATTTTAAACTCTTAAGATTAGTATTCAACTGTTCCTGGAAAGTTTCTCTCAAATTCTCATCCTGGAGTCTACTAACATCATAACTTCCCGGGAGGTAATTACCCTTCCGATATTTCAGCTTTAAATTAACCCTTGACACTACTAGATGGTGATCTTTACTTTTAACATCAATAACAGCACTCCTATATACCCTAGTATGTTGTATTGATCCTGCCAGTCTTCGGTTTACTATAACATAATCAATAAGGTTTGATGTCTTACCATCACGTGAATACCATGTTAGCTTATGAGCCATTTTATGACCAAACACCGTATTGGTTATAACTAGATTGTTATACCTACAAAATTGCAAAAGTCTGTATCCATTACTGTTTTCTTTTCCTACACCAAATTTACCTAAGCTGGGATACCATCTATCCTTATTTCTACCAACCTGGGCGTTAAAATCTCCCAGCAATAACATCATATTTCTACCTGGGACCTTGTCTATTTGCTCCTGTAACTGTAAGTAAAATTCATCTGAGTCACTAGTATCTCCATCAGTCGGTTCTACAGGGGCGTATACTACTATAACTGATACCCTGAACTTTCTAGTCATAAAATGAGCAATTAGTATTCTATTATCAATACCTTCCCAGCCTAAACAAGACTTAGTAGCTTCCTTATTCATCATGAGCCCTACTCCCTGTCTATGTACCCCATCCTTCCTGCCTGAGTAAACAAATTCTATATCACCTAATTTCATGCTTCCTACCCCTGGGATATGAGTTTCTGAAACTCCTAATAAATCCAGTTCGAATCGTCTGAATTCGTCAGTCAAAATGTCGATACGATAGTCATTTTTTAATGTCGTAACATTCCAAGTTCCAATTTTCATGTTCTTTAAATCATTGAAATTTTTTTCGCCTCAGGAAAAGCAATGATCCCGGATACCAGTGCAGGACGGGGATCACATATCTTCTCAAGTCTACACCGAAGTGCTTAAGCCGGCTTAGAACCGGACAGTAAGAAGTCCCTGGGACCTCCATGAATGGAGGCTTTGTGCAATCCTGGGCCCATCTTGGTCACAACATGGTTTTCAGCACTTGGCGATGCTCTTCTATCAACAAGAGTCGAAATCCTGCACAGACAATCTCAAGCCTATTACCTCCGACTCATTATATATTCATGCCTACAAATATTATGCTACTACGGGTAGGCAACCCGTAATAGATAAATTAGCTAGGAAGAGGTTTTTCAGCCCAAAGACGCCCATCAAAACATACCAATCCCAGAAGATTTGTCCATTAGTCAGAAATTATATGTTTGAGCAGGACACTCCCCCCACAGTCTTCAGGGGCAAGGGTTATAAGTTATGCCCTGAGGGCATATATGGTTCTTATGGAAGGAATGCTGATATAAACTTCAGAGAGGGGTCATTTGATTGGAAATTGAAAGTTCTAGCTCACTTTTCAAGCGTCAAAAGATGTTGGAGGGTAGCCAGACTCTCTCTCCCCCCCCCCCCCACCAAACCTCTTTCCCCCAAATGCATCCAAAAAAAATTTAAGATAGCTATTTTTGTTAAAAATAGTTCAAAGATCACATAACAAAAGTTCTAGTGTCAACATAACCCCCCAGGGCCCGGGGCAGGCGTTGTAAGTTATGCCCTGGGGGCATATATGAGTCTTATGGAAGGGATGCTCGTATTAACTTCAAAGATAGCTCATTTGATTGGAAATTGAAATTTCTAGTTCACTTTTTAAGAGTCAAAAGAAATTGGAGGGCACCTAGCCCCCCCCCCC